>APFE030148757.1:145921-158379 GCA_000404065.3 Pinus taeda
TTTGGAATGTGAAGGGTTTTCCATTGTTTCTCAACAATAAATAGGCCTTCGAGCCTCATTGTAACACAGTTTGAAACAGTTCAGAGACATGTAGCCGCACATCTCTTCTCAGAGATAAGCTACCATCACCCTAGCTGGTTTATTTCCATTTCTGATTGTAAGCATGTTTCAGTATTTTCCATTAATGAAATGAAGTATTATTTCCGCTGCATCTTTGTGTATATGGTTATCTCTGTAATTTGTTGCATTCCTGTCTAAATCCGGATCAATACCTTAGATCCATTTACATGATCATTCTCTCGATGGATGCATCCATACCATGATTCATCTATCATTATTCAGAGTTTTCAATGATGTATATGTATCTATGTTTACTTGTAGGTTTTCTGATGATGGACTCTGGTTCTCCGCTTCCACTTATAAATAATTTCACCCCTCACGTTTTACGGGGCACATGTTACACAACATTTTGTCACTCTCCCTATACTCCCCATCTATGATTCTGGGGGACCTCTACAATGTAGTTGACATTATTTCCCATAATGAAGAAATTCCTAGTATGTCCCTCTTCATGAGTAGAATAATTCTCCTTTGCATCATTTCCCAAGAATCTTCCTTCTATCCCAATTTACAAGACCAACGCTACTAACCAGGTTTCTCTTCATGCTAATTTACAGAGGTTAAAGCTAGCCCTTTGGCTGATCAGATCGACTGAGCCCTTTTCTAGTCATGTCAATCCTATTTTGGAAGGGCTTTTAAATAAGGAGCTGAAGCTTCCATGCCTAGAAGCTTCGTAACTAAAGTTTGGTAGATGGTTGGGCTAGAAGGAGCTGAGGAAATTAGTTTGGGCTCCTTTCCCCTATTAGGATGGAACAACCTCAAGAGATAAGACTTTCTCCCATGATGAGAGGAACCATCTCCCATCCATCCAAGCTATATAAGCCTCTCTTTTTCCCAAGCAAAAGTTGGTTGGAGTTTTGGAGCAAGTGTGAATAACCAACAAGTCATTTATAGCTTATAGCCTTCTACTGTTTGTTTGAGGAAGAATAGTGTGATTTTGGTTTGGCTTGAGGCTATAGGGAAAGAGGCCTTCAAATTTCCATTCGTTAGGGCTATCCATGAAGTGCTAGCAGAAGTGTGGGAACTAGGATACATCGGAGGAGACAACAATGTGAAGGTATCGGTTGTAATCTATTTCTAATTTATATTAATGCAACTATCGATTGATTTCCTACATGAAGTGTCATTTTACATCTTTATGGCTTAGTGTTCCTTGACTTATTAAGTAGGTTGAATACAATATTGTATGTTGTCACGTTTGTTGTTGTTGTTTGTTTGTTTCGGTATTGGAAGGAAGGAAATAGAATATAGTTGGAGTGAGGAAGTAGGATCATCACCAAGTGGAATAATGTTCTCAGAGGTAGACCCTCTTAATTTATTCTAGCTTAAGGATATTTTCCATAGATTTTTTTTTTTTGTGGCTAGACCCGCTCTCTCGGGCAAGAGGAATTGTTTATGTCCACGGTGATAATTTACCTACACCATAGATCTATGTGAGTGATTGTTGTGTTAGTGATTGCTGTTAGCATGCAAGTGAAGGTTACATATCCCATCTTCTCAAAGATTTGGAATGGCATGAGATCCATGACATCGATCTCTGAGGTGTTTTTTTTAGATTGAGTAGGATAATTGACTTGCGGTGGCAGATTCAACCTACATTGGCATGATTCAGTTGCAAAAGGTGTCGCTTGGGGGTCAATAATAGTTAGCATTGTTTTACCTTGCAGAAAGGCACACTGTGAAGCCTACAATATATGTGAGAAAAGAGGTGGTTGCAACAACTCTTCCCATTCATTTGTGGTATACAAGGGGGAGTTGCACAATTGCACCAAAATCTCCATGAATCGGATGGAGGCACTGAAGGTGAGTAGCAAGGGTCTGAGTGAGTTCTAGGTAGAGATTAGTATCCAATGCTAAGGACTTATAATCACGAAGCACTCAAGACTTTGTTTGGAAACCCCTCTTGTGTTCGAGTGAATAACCATTGATCAATGGTATCCTACCCACATGTGTCTGATTACATTGTTAAGTGTCATTATTGAGGAATCCCGTGAGAGGGTGTTATTGGTTTTGCATCAGACAACCATTTTTGGAGTTTGTTGTAGGCACAGTTGCTACATTTGTTGATTCCTGTATGTGTTTTGCACATTTTTTTATCAATTTTTCTGAGGGATATCACACACAAATCACGCACTTAGTTTTTTGCCTCTCACCATTGAGTTGGGAAACTTGGAGCCCCCACATGGTCAAATCTATGGAACTGGGATGCATTCCCATAATCATTGTGGGAAATGTTGCTCTGTCATACCCAGACTTGGTTATGTGGGAAAATATCTCATTGTCAGTGCCTAAGCATGGAGTTGCTCACTATGGCACATGAGTCGGATTTTTCTACTGCAATTGAGGTGTAATCGGCGTTGGGAATCAAGCGTGATTTTATCTGAAGAATGGATGCTAAGCATGGATTGTTGATCTACATAGGCAGACCTTTGTGGTCATGAAGTGTGCATCGGATTTCTATGGAGGCTAGGCAAGGCAGTAGAGGTCGCATCCAATGGCAGTCAAAGTTGGAAACAATTCCATAGACTGTGTGAATGATGGTATTTGTGATTTTAAAGATTTGTACCAACCGGTAACATATTTTGATTGCGTGGATGGATGAATAATATGAAACTCCATAGGAAAAATTATTTTCTATTTCAGTTTTTAAATTCACATGAAAAACTTGAAGATGCTCGAGCTGCAAATAATCTAAATGGGCAACCAGAAATTGTTCGTAAAATCATAAAGGTGTGAGCAATGTCTGATCAACTTGGAATGAAGGATTTTGGGGCTAATGCTATTGATTTTAATAATAATAATTATATCGTTTCATGGTATTTCTTGTTTTTATTGAAGTGACATTGATTTGACCAACTACTATCACTATTATGAGTGTGTGTTAGAATTGGTCATTCCAACAATGCACAAATTTGTAGTATATGACGAAGACATGACACTGAAGATGGCATCAAAATAGCTACAACGGAGATTAAAGGACGATGGACAATTAAGTTAAAATTTGTGTGATTTTTTGGAATAGACTCATGATGATGGTGTATTATGTGTCACATACATTTATTAGTAAGCAAGTCTAGGATGTTTTGTAGTGGTCTTTGTAGAGTATATACCTAGTAACTACAAGAGTTGGAGTGTGTAATGTGAGCCTTATGAGGCATGTGTACCCCCATAAAGTTTGTGGTAGTCTTAAAAATACTATGTAAGTGCAGTTTTGCGGTAAATCGGAAACCACTTTGCAATGTAGGTTTGTGGTAAGCTAGAAACTACGTGTGGGAGTGAAGTGGATAGGGATTCCTCTAGGCATGGTTTAGGGTTAGCTGACAAAGCCCTTGGCATGTTTTAGGGCGAGCTGAGGAAACCCTAAACATGGTTTAGGGTAATCCGATAAAACCCATTGCATGGTTATGAGTAATCTGATAAAACCAATGATGACAATGATGGAGAGGGATTTGTAGGTACAACTACAAGTATGTAGTTATAATGATTGACATAACCATGTATGTTAAGGGTATTTGAGTTGTAATGGCCCTGGCGAAAATTCCATGTAATAAATGTTAAAAACAATAACCACGAATGAATAGGACACGTATTCCAAGCTAAATTTTTGGCAACACATCCTAGGGAGTGTTCATTTGATTGTTTATGGCTAAGGAAATTAGCAAAGGAAATGGCTAAGGAATTAAAAGGTATTTTGGCACATTTATTTATTAAAATAACGGAAATTATGAGAAAGAGTAGGTGAAAGGTCACAGGTTGCATGTGAGGAGGAAATTGAAGGAAAATAATACAAATGAAGAAAATAGAGGCCTCATTAATAAAAAGGCTTATGAGGATTAGTGGGCAAGACTTGATCCGTTCAGTTTTGGAGCTCTCTCATTATTCTC
This sequence comes from Pinus taeda, assembly GCA_000404065.3. Lineage (NCBI taxonomy): Eukaryota > Viridiplantae > Streptophyta > Pinopsida > Pinales > Pinaceae > Pinus > Pinus taeda. Next base: position 149,926 of record APFE030148757.1, read on the forward strand.
TCTCTCTCTCATACTCTTGGAGCACTCTTGGAGGGTGTGGCATACTTGGATTCTTGGATCAAGAAGGCAAAGGAAGAGCAAGAAAGCACAAGAAGGAATCGACGTCAGCAGCTACACCAAATTTGCTTGTGAGTATCGAGTTTCATGTATGATTTATTTGCTAGTTTTGGCATGCAAGCCACATTCATGTGGTTTCTTAGTTGTGACCTGTCGTTGGCATGGAGAATTTATTTGATCTATAGTGGATTTCCTAGCCTTGCCATTTCTTGGATAGCCATGGTGATAGTGGGTTTACTTTCATTGCTTCGTTTTTGGTGGTTCTCATGTTTCCTCAGCTTGGGTTGAGTTATTAGTCCTGGAAGCCCTGTAACAGTTTGGGTTAAGTTACTAGTCCTAGAAGCCCTGTAATAGATTGGGTTGAGTTACTAGTCCTGGAAGCCCTGTAACAACTTGGGTTGAGTTACTAGTCTTGGAAGCCCTGGTTGAACAAACGTTGTGGAAGCCTTGTAACAGCTTGGGTTGAGATACAGGTCCTGGAAGCCCTAGTTGGAAAAATGCTCTGGAAGCCCTTGGTGGGTTGAGTTACTAGTCCTAGAAGCCTTGGTTGGACAAACGATCTAGAATCCCTATATAAGTGGTGGGTTGAGTTACTAGTTCTGGAAGCCTTGGTTGGACAAATGCTCTGGAAGCCCTGTATAAGTTGTGGGTTGAGTTACTAGTTCTGGAAGCCTTGGTTGGACAAATTCTCTGCAAGCCCTGGAAGGCTTGGATGGAGACCAATGTGATGATGGTTTTTGGTGATGTCCGACTGTGAGGTGGAATCACTGTTTGATGGGTTTAGGTGGCTAGCCTCTGGAAGCCTTGGATGAGTTTTGATTGATGTGTTCTATGAGATCCCATATGCAGGCTTAGAAAATGGCATGGGGGTGATTGGCTGAAGAGAGACTTGGCTCATCCAATATATGGTCGGGTGGAATGTGGTAGTCCCATATCCGGTTGGTTCATTGCATTTATTATTGAAAAAAATTCATTCCCTTGATTTTCATGTGCAACTATACTAATGTATATATGGATTTTTGGTGGCTGAAGTACATTGGTAGGTGCAACAGTTGGAACCCATGCATTCTGGCAGATGATTGTTCCTTTATATCAACATCGACATATTATTTTGTAATTTTTTACCACAACTAGACTTTTCATATTGAGATTGAGACAAATAATCATTAAGGGGGCAACTTGGAAATGTAATTCCTACTTGTCTCATTTGTGACTCTTTCTATGCAAAGGAGTTTTTTCCTATTCCTTAGGAGTTGTTAAGATCTAGATGCTTCCTAGATTGGTTTGTGGTTGAGATATTCTCTCAACCAAGTGATTGTGTGTCAAAGTTAGTTTACCTATGTAGAGAGAACACTTCATGTATATGTGTAATATGATCAATGTAATGTTGATGTGCATTATTCAAATTTAAGATAAACCATGGTAAACCATGACTATTTTTTGGTTTATAATATTTATCTTAGGGTTTATATACCTCGGGTTCAAAACATTAATCCCTTGGGTTTAATATTAACCCCTTGGGATTTAGTATGAATAATATTATACCTTAGGAATATGAACCCTTAGATTAATAAACCCAATGGATTGATATTATAAACCCAAGGGAATAATATTAAACCCAAGAGATTAATATTATAAACCCTAAGAATATGAACCCTTAGATTACATGCTAGGAATATGAACAATTTTACACCCTAGAATATGAACCCTTAGATTAATAAACCCAATGGATTAATACTAAGAACCCTAGGGAATATAAACCCAAGCGATTAGTACTATAAACCCTAGGTACATAAACCATAAAATAAGCATGGTTGACCATGGTTTACCATGGTTGATTTTCATATTGAAAATATATTTGTCACAAGGTGACGTTGGACATGGTTGATTCTCCTATTGAGAAAATATTTGTCACAATATGACATTGGAACATGGTTGACCATGGCTTACTATGAGTATAAACCCAAGAGATTTATATTAAACCCTACGATTAATATTAAAAACCTTATGAATAGTATTATAGCATAGGATTATAAACCCTTAGATTAATAAACCCAAGGGATTGATATGAAAATCAATCATGGTGGACCATGGTCAACAATTGTCCAATGTTGCTTTGTGACAAAGAGTCTCTCAATATGAAAATCAACATTGCTTTGTGACAAAGATTTTCTCAATATGAAAAGTAGTGATGGTAAACCATGGTCAACCATGACTATTTTAGGGTTTATATACCTTGGGTTTAAAATATTATCCCTTCCATTTAATATTATTCTCTTAGATTTATAATCTTGAGTTTAATATTATTCCCTTAGGTTTATAATCCCTTGGATTTTTAGTATGAATAATATTATACCCTAGGAATATGAACCTTTAGATTAATAAACCCAAGAGATTGATGTTATAAACCCAAGGGAATAATATTAAACACAAGGTATTACTATTATAAATCCTAGGAATATGAACCGTTAGATTACACCCTAGGAATATGAACCCTTAGAATAATAAATCCATGGAATGATATTATAAACCCATGGGATTAATACTAAAAACCATAGGGAATATAAACCCAAGCGATTAATATTTTAAACCATAGGTATATGAAATCTAAGATAAATACTGTAAACCCTAAAATAAACATGGTTGACCATGGTTCATTTTCATATTGAGAATATCTTTGTCATAATGTGACATTGGAGCATGGACCATGGTTGACCATGACCAAATGTCATAATAAACCTAAGGGAATAATATTAAACCCAAGGGATTAATATTGTAAACCCCAAGAATACGAATCCTTAGATTACACGCTAGGAATATGAATAATACTACACCACAGGAATATGAAACCTTAGATTAATAGACCCAAGGGGGTAATAAACCCAAGGGATTAATACTAAAATCCCTAGGAAATATAAACCTAAGGGAATAATATTAAGCCCAAGGTATTAATACTATAAAACCATAGGAATATAAACCCTAAGATAAATACTATAAAATTGAAATAAACATGGTTGACCATGGTTTATGATTGTTGATTTTCATATTGAGAAGATATTTTTCACACTATGACATTGGACCATGGTTGATTGATACGAAAATCAACCATGGTGGACCATGGTCAACCATGGTCCAATGTCACACTGTGATAAAGATTGTCTCAATATGGGAGTTAATGTTATGTCCCTATAGTACTAGTGATCCCCCCATTACTATTGTCATTGTAGCCCTTATTGTTATTGTTGTGCCCCTGTTGTCCCTATATTGTTATTATTGTGCCCCATAGAAGTCCATTATTTTTTTTTTTGGTTGTGGTTCACGGACACCTTGGTCAATGGGTGGTGCTATGTCCACGGAAAAATCTGCGCTGATCGACCTCAAAGGGAATCTAGCCCCATGCTCCACTAGCTAGGCCTAACCCCAAGGGCTTTGAGGAGAATGGACCCTATGACCTCCTGATGGAGAGACACTAATTTTGACCAACTGAGCTAACCCTTGGGGCTAGAATCCCACTATTGTTATTGTTGTGCCCTTATATTATTATTGTTATGTCGGATTTGATTATATTGTGACCCCTTACACTCCTATATATAGAAAGAAGGTTTTGTCATTTGTATCATCCAAGATTTATTCATTTGTGTAATCTAAAGGAGGTTTCCCCCTCGAAGAGGCTCATTTTGAAGTCGTTGATCTATCTTTTCTTCTATTTTAGGAGCTGGTTACATAACATTTCATATTAGAGCTTTGGATTCCAGGGTTTCGCTGCTCCAAATAGGCCATCGTGGAATTTTCGCTATAAATTTGTTTCTATGACATTTCAGAAGAGGAAATTAAAACCCATTTGACGTATCCTGATGAACCTCAGGTCCAAATTTAAGATCTTTTCTCACTATTTTTGGAGATAGGATCCAAGGAAGTTAGGGTTTTTGTAAGCTCCAAAATTATATCTCAAACATGTGATCTGTGGAAATCACCATAAATGTCTCTCTGAGCATCATATTGAAATTTCATAAAAATTTACAGAAACATAACAACTTGTAGTTTTATGTTTATCCAGTTTATGTCCTAAGGCCAAAATAGTGACACGTGGCACTTCATACAATTTCACATTACTGAATGAGTCTATAATCAGGTCATCGTGGGAGATTTAGCATAAACCTTCCTTGGAGAATCCAATATTGATTAGACTTATGGGGTTGGAAAGAGGAGTCACAGGGCTACCATAGGATGAAATTTTAGACCTTGGAGATCCAAAATTACAGAGATGCAATAGATTCAATATCAAGATCCTACAAAGTGAAAAAAGCTGTGTAGATTTTTTTAAATTTTGGATAAGTTTGGTTTGAAAAATTAGTTTGATGGAATTAATAGGGCATAGTGAAGCATTATTATCATTAATTGATGCCATAGAGAAAGAAAATTTTAACACTTAGTAAGCAACCTGAAAGCTCTAGCATGAATCATGACGAAGAGGAAGAAATGCAACATTATATCAAAATTATGAGACAAAGTGCAACATAATTGACTCTCACAAAAAGTAATGGAAGCTAAGATGGATGGTTTAAAGAAAGGCGTGGAAGCTAATATGGATGGTATAGAGGAGAAACTGAAAGGTAACACGGAATATTTGAAGATAGGCATGGGAGCTAAGATGGATGGTATAGAAGAAAAACTTAAATGCAACATGGAAGATTTGAAGACAATTTTGACAAATTTTCTACAAGAAATGCTTACTAATGGCGAAAGGCTAGTAAAGGAAACTCATGAGTGGAACAAAAGAAATGTTAATCATGATTTCATAGACTCTAATGGTGGATTGAAGACCCACCATGTTCCAATGATCGATATGAGGAAGTTTGATGGCAAGGATACCATAACATGGATACTATAGATGGAGCAATATTTTGATCTCCATAATGTGCAAAACACACAGAAGGTACGTATTGCAACTTTATATTTAGAACCAAATCAGTTTGTATGGTATTGATGCTTTTTCTCTCGTGAACAAATTGTCACTTGGGAAATTTTTACAGAAGAAATGATATCACATTATGAGCATAATGTGCAAAACACACAGAAGGTACACATTGCAACTTTATATTTAGAACCAAATCAGTTTGTATGGTATTGATGCTTTTTCTCTCGTGAACAAATTGTCACTTGGGAAATTTTTACAGAAGAAATGATATCACATTATGAGCATACAAAAAGCAACACTTATTTTAGCCAATTTATAAATCTAAAACAAAAGGGTTCAATGCTGGAGCATATTGAGGGCTTCCAAAAATTGAATATAAGGGTAAAAGATATTCTAGAGGAACATAAGATTGATGTGTTGATAGGGACTTTAAAGGATACCATCCAACATGAGGTTCACCTTTTGGAACCTGATTCATCAGAGAAGGCATTCAGGCTGGCAAGAAAAATTTAAAGAAAAATTATGGAAACAAGGAAGCCTACCACTCACAACTATAAATATGGCTGTGTTGCTTCCCCTAGCCTTCCACAACCTACAAGGTTGAGACCACAACAATTGGAATAAAAAAGAGAAAAAGGGCTTTGTAATAGTTGTGATAGCAAATACACTAAAGGTCATAAGTGTGTTGAGAAGAAATTATTTTACATAGATTTTGAAGAGGACTGAAGAAAAGGAACAAGAAACGTCAAAATAAAAGGATATACACTAGGAAGAAACCCTAGATAAAGAAGAAATGAATCTGACCATATCTTATAATGTATTGGCCAGGATTACCACTCCTCAAAATATCAAGATAGAAGGACATATCAAGAAGAAAAAGGTAATAGTGTTGATTGAATTGGGAAGTACCCATAGTTTTATTCATTGTAAGATAGCCAAGGAATTGAATTTCTTCCTATATCCAGAACCAGAGTGTCAAGTGATGGTTGCAAGTGGAGGAACCATAAATTTCTCCAGAAAGTGCCATAATATTAAGCTATCCATGGGAGAATATGTTTTGAATAACCCAATGCTTTCCATTCCAATGGTGGTGCTGATGTTGTACTAGGAGTCTAATCACTAAAATCCTTGGGTACAATAGCTTTTAATTTTCAAGAACTTTTCATGAAATTTTCTTCAGAAGGAAAGGAAGTTGAATTAAGGGGTATCATAGGGAAACTGGGAAAGATAATAATCTCTAATGAAATGACAAATCTTCTAAAGAAATAACAATGAGGCATAATTGCATAATTATGTTCGCTAGAGGTTCCTACATAGAAATCATCTATATCTGCAAGTCTGCAGAAAGTCTTGGATACTCAATCCAAGGTATTTGAGACTCCCACAGGCCTCCCACCTATTCATGATCATGATCATGCTATTCATTTGATTCTAGGAAGTGTTCCTCCAAAGATCAGGCCTTACAGATATCCCTATGCCCAAAAGAGTGAAATTAAACATGTGGTTGCAGAAATGCTAGAGGCTAGTATAATTCAACCTAGTCAAATTTCTTTCTCTGCTACAGTAGTATTGGGGCACAGGAAGGATGGGTCATGGTGCATGTGTCCAGATTATAGGGAGCTAAACAAGCTTACTATTAAAGATAAATTTCCTATTCCTATCATTGATGAATTATTGGGTGAATTGCATGGATCAATTTAATTAACCAAGTTGGATCTTTGTTAAGACATCATCAAATCAGAATGAAGACTGAAGACATTCCAAAAGCAACAATTAGAACTCATGAGGGTCATTATGAATTTCTGGTCATGCCTTTTGTAGGTTTTAACCCCGTACAAAAATTACTTTCATATGAATTCTAAAACAGAGAAAATAAACAATGCAAGAGCATAACACATAAAGCACATATAAATAGAGATTTTCTCGTGGATCCCAAAACTGGGACTACTAACTTGATTTTTTAATACATTCTTTTCAATAGTACAATACATATTTATACATTTCGAAGCATCCAATACCATGGACTGAAAACCATCGTGTCCAAAACCATGGACCGAAAACCATCGCGTCCAAAACCATGTGCGACAAATCATGTAGAAAACCATAGGTAGGTCCGCCCAACCTAATATAGGGTCCAAAAACAAAATTTTCTGGGGTGCTGCCTCAGACCCCATAGAGTGTGGTTACCTGCACCCCTCAAACCCCTTGTGAACCCCCACCCGCTACGCAATCGGCACAACAAAGGGGGGCTCCGCTCCCCTTCTAATCCCCTAGTAAACTACGTGGGCTAGTCGTGGAAAGAATAACACAACCCAACATTCTCCCACTTCTTGTTTTATTTCCATAGGGGGCCACAAGAGAGCATAGTCATTTATCTAGCCCTGCAACACCCATTGTTTCTCTACATGAAGAGAAATTTTCAGAGGTCACAGATTTTGTTAATGCATTTGCAGTATTATTCAAAGTGTCCACCTTTACCAGCAACACCTTTTTGTCTTCTATCATATCCCTCACAAAGTGATACTGAACATCAATGTGCTTTGTCTTTGAATGATATACAGGGTTCTTTACCAATAAAATTTCACTTTGGCTGTCACAGTCTATCCTTGTAGCTCCCTGTACTAACCCCATACTTGAACACAATCTCTGCAACCAAACTTCTTCGTTGCTTGCATCAGTGGCTGCCATGCATTCTGCCTCTATAGTTGACAATGCCACTACAGATTGTTTCTTACTCATCCAACTAACTGCACCTCCAAATAGGTTAAACACATACCCACTTGTATATCTTATCTGATTTGGATCTCCAACCCAGTCTGCATCCACAAAGCCATGAATTTCCAACACTCTCTCCAATCTTCGCCTTCCTTGGTAGCACAAACCATAGTCACTAGTACCACACAAATACCTGAAAACCCGCTTCACTACTGTCCAGTGCTCCTTCCTTGGTTTTGACATAAACCTGCTCAATACTCCCACTACATGTGCAATATTTGGTCTAGTATAGATCATCACATATATCAGGTTACTGACTTCACTTGCATATGGAACATGGGACATGTCCTCTTCCTCTTCTTGTGTCTTGGGACACTGTTCAATAGATAACTTTACACCTACTGGAATAAGAACCTTCACCAGTTCACTATCCTGCATATTAAACCTTTGCAATATTTTCTTGACATACTTCCTCTAGTTTAACCAGAGCTTCCTCTTTGTCCTATCTCTTTTAATTTCCATTCCCAAAATATAGTTTATAGCACCAAGATCTTTCATGTCAAATTTGGAGGACAAATGAGTCTTCAAATCCTGGATAATTTCTTTGCATTTCCAACCAGCAACATATCATCCACATACAAGACCAGATAAATAACACAGTCACCAATTAATTTAAAATACACACAGTGATTTACTTTTCTTCTGGTGAAGCCAAGTCCCCGTATAAATGTATCAAATTTTTGATACCACATCCTTGGTGACTG
>APFE030148757.1:160235-179194 GCA_000404065.3 Pinus taeda
CAGGAACCGTAGAACTATTGCACCCGTCAACAACAGTGCTACCTTGCAGCTTGTACAGAGTTCCAATCCGAACTCCCCGGCATCAATACTAGTGCTCCTCGAACCATCTTGCAGGTATCCTTCTCGAACACTGTCTTTACGCCTGCATCATCCAACTGCTTACAGAAATCAGATTTCTGGCCAATGCAGGAATATGCAGAACACCCGGAAGGGTTCTAACCCTTCCACCTTGCAACTTCAACTTTACTTTTCCGCGACCAATGATTCTAGCCTTCCTATCATGTCCTAAGAAGACATCACACCATCGTATTTCTCATACTCGTAGAACCACTCTCTATGGGGAGTGAAGTGAAAGGATGCACCTGAGTCAATCAACCATGCCTCATGATCTACATGTGTACTTGAATAAGCCAAGTACACATCCCCACCTTCATCTTAGGTGGTTTTCACCTTTGCAGAAGGAGCATTATCAGATCCCTTTCACTTTTTAAGATCTTTAGATTTACAGTCCCTTTTGTAGTTCCCTTCAATTCTGCATTTCTAGCACACCACGTTTATAGGTTTTCCCAGAGATTTAGATCTCCCACTTGATGACATATTTTTGTTCTATTCTGGGATGTCCTCGTATAAACAAGGCATCAACATTATATCTCTCCATATTTTTCTGTCTCATCTCCTCTGTTAGCAAGGATGAGACTATTTCATCAAACTGCAAGGTAGTTGAATTGCTACTTATTCCAATAACCACACTATCCCATGAATGTGGTAGAGAACACAACAAACTAATGCACTTATCTTCATCTAAAATTTTGATATCAATAGACAATAACTGCCTTACCATAGTATTAAACGCATTTAGATGCTCTGTCACTGAGTCTCCATCTTTCATCCTCAGGTTATACAACTTTTTTCGTAGGAACAGTTTATTCAGCAGAGACTTAGGTTGGTACAAAGTCCCTAACTTGTACCACAAAGCCTTTGTCATAGCTTCCGCTGATACATTCATCAATACTGAATCTGAGACACATAATCACATTGCGCTCTTTTCCTTCTGATCCAAATTATTCCATTCGTCATCAGACACTCCCATTGGTTTAGTACTTGGATATACGACGATCCACTGATCTTATCCACCAACAGATTCTCCATCTCGAGTTTCCACAACTGAAAACTTTGACCATTAAATTTCTCTATCTCTCTCTTTCCACTGCTCACAATCTTCTTTCATTACCAAAATCAATCCCGCAGATTTCCCACTGAACAGGGTCTACCATAGGCCTGAGTGAAACCCCTCAGCAATAAAGGCATCCCCTTGAAGCCAAAACAACTCTGATACCAAATGTAGGTTTTAACTCCATACAGAAATTACCTGCATCTGAATTGTAAAACATAGAAAATAAACAATGCAAGAGCATAAAACATAAAACACATATACATAGATATTTTCCCCTAGATCCCAAAACCGGGACTACCAACGTGATTTTTCATTATGTTCCTTTCAATGTTACAATACATATTTATACATGTCGAAGCATCCAATACCATGGACTGAAAACCATCACATCCAAAACCATGGACTGAAAACCATCGCATCCAAAACCATGGACCGAAAACGATCGCGTCCAAAACCATGTGTGAAAAATCATGCACAAAACCATAAGTAGGTCTGCCCCACCTAATATAGGGTCCAAAAACAAAATTTTCCAGGGCATTGCCCCAGACCCCATAGAATGGGGTTACATGCACCCCTCAAATCTCCTGTGAACCCCCCTTTCTATGCAATCCACGCAATGAAGGGGGGGCTCCACCCCCCTTCTAACCCCCCGGTTAACTACGTGGGCTAGTCATGGAAAGAATATAACACAACCCAACATCTTTTGGCCTTACAAATGCACCTTCTACATTTCTAGGTTTGATGAATTCCATATTCAAACCCTTCCTTAGAAAATTTGTGTTATTAATTTTTGTTGATATACTAATCTACAACAAGTCTTGGAAGGATCATGTTCAACATGTTGATAGGGTGCTCAAACTATTGGAGGAGAAAGAATTATATGAAAAAATCTCCAAATGTTTCTTTGGAGTACAAGAGTTGGAATATCTGGGTCATATTGTATCTGATGAAGGTGTGAAGGCGGACCCTAGCAAAATTAAAGCCATTAAGAAATGGTAAATCCCCACATCCATAAAGCATCTTCAAGGATTTCTCTGTTTGACATGGTATTATTGTAAGTTTGTTAAGAATTATGGGCAAATAACAAAACCTCTAACAAAACTATTGAAGAAAGATCCATTTTCATAGACTCCAAAAGCAATAAAGGCCTTTGAACATATTAAAGATGCAATGTACCAAGCACCGGCCATATCTATTATGGACTTCACTAAAACCTTCATTCTGGAATGTGATGCCTGAGGAAATGGAAGCAATGTTGTTTTAATGCAAGAATAAAGGCCCATTGATTTTGAAAGTCGTCCAATTAAAGGAAAGTATTTACACAAAGCTATTTATGAGAAGGAAATGTTGGAAATACTAGATGCACTTAAGAAATGATGACCCTACCTAATGGGAAGACATTTCAAGGTAAAAATAGATCATGATAGTCTTAAATACTTTTTAGAACAAAGATTATCTTCAAAAGAGTAGCAAAAATGTGTCACAAAGATGTTGTGTTATGACTCTGAAATCATCTACAAAAAAGAGAAGCAAAATGTTGTGATAGATGCACTCTTAAGAAGGGATGATGATGTGAAATCATTTCTTTTCTCCATTTATATTATCCAATTAGATTGGATAAATGAAGCAAGGGATGAATGGAAGAATGAAGAAGAAGTGTGGGAACTCATTTAAAATGTACAACAAGATCCTAGTACATCTGATACATTTAGCTGGAAAAATGATTTATTATGGTACAAAGATCGCTTATACCTAAGTAAGAATTCCCAACTGAAACAAAAGATTCTTATGGAATTGCACACCTCTCCCTTAGGAGGGCACTTAGGATTTTTAAAAACATACCACAGGGTTAAGAAGGATTTTTTTTGGGATGGCCTTAAATAGGATATTCAAAAGTTTGTGGTGGAATGTTTGGTTTGCCAAAAAAGTAAAGTGGAAATAATTAAGACCCTAGGTCTATTAAAACCTTTATCCATTCCAAGCCAATGTTGGAGGAGGTTTCAATGGATTTTATCACAGGCTTACCCAAGTCTGAAGGAAAGAGTATCATCATGGTGGTAATTGATAGACTTACCAAGTATGCACACTTTTGTGCATTATCGCATCCATTTAAAGCCAATACAGTGTCTACTGCATTTATGGAAACAACTCAAAAGCTACATGGTAACCCAAAGATTATTGTAAGCGACAGAGAACCCATTTTCACTGGAAATTTTTGGAAAAAATTATTTTCTTATCTTAGTACTGATTTAGCTCATAGATCATCTTATCGTCCTCAATCTAATGGGAAAACTGAGATAGTAAACAAATGTTTGGAAGGATATCTTTGTTTCTTTGTATCTAATAAACATACACAATGGGTCAAATGGTTGCCTTTGGCTGAATGGTGGTATAACAATTCCTTCCATATTGTAGAAAAAATGACCCCATCTATGGCACTTTATAGATATCATCCACTGTCCATGACATCATATTTAAGAGAAAATTCTAAGGTTCAAGCAATGGAATATCACATCAAGTATCAAAAACAAGTTCTTCAACTCTTAAAGGACAACCTCACTTTGGCGCAGAATAGAATGAAAGAACAAGAAGGTCAACATCACAGCGAAAGAAGTTTTGATGTAGGTAAATGGGTATTCCTACGACAAAAAAGATATAAACAAATATCCCTCAAGCAATCTAAGGAGGATAATAAATTATTTCCAAAGTATTATTGTCCGTACAAGGTGTTGCAAAAAATTGGTACTATGGCATACAAATTGGAGCTTCTTGTAGCTTCCCGAGTGCACCCAATTTTCCATGTTTCATGCTTAAAGAAGGTTATAGGTGACAAACTCCGAGTTCAAACAATATTGCCAAAACTTGACAAGGAAGGAAAAATCATATTGGAACCTGAAGCAATCATAGAAACAAGAACTTGACAGCTATGAAATAAATCAATTTTAGAGTATCTCATCAAGTGGAAGAACTTACCCGTTGAAGATTCCACATGGGAGGGTGAGAATTTTATACAGAAGCATCCAGAACTACTTAAGTGTTGAGGACAACACTTTTTTGAAGGAGAGAGGCATGTTAGATCCCTATAATAGTCGTGATCCTCCCTTTACTATTGTCATTGTAGCCCTTATTGCTTTTGTTGTGCCTTATATTATTATTGTTATGTCGACTTTGATTATATTGTGACCCCTTAGACTCCTATATAATGAAAGGAGGTTTTTTCATTTGCATCATCCAAGAATTATTCATTTGTGTACTGTAAAATTGGTTTCCCCCTCGAAGAGGCTGATTTTAAAGTCATTGATCTATATTTTCTTCTATTTTGTGAGTTGGTTACATAATAGTTAACCATGTAAACCATGGTCAATGATGACTATTTTTAGGGTTTAAAATATTTACCTTAGGTTTTGTATGCCTTGGGTTTAAAATATTACTCCCTTGGGTTAATAATCTCTTGGTTTTTAGTATTATTCCCTTCGGTTTTTAGTATAAATAATATTATACCCTAGGAATATGAACTCTTAGATAAATAAACCCAGCAGATTAATATTATAAACCCAAGGAAATAATAAACCCAAACGAATAATATGAAACCTAAGGGATTATTTTTATAAAACCTACGAATATGAACCCTTAGATTACGCCATTGGAATATGAACAATATTACACCATAGAAATATGAACCCTTAGATTAATAAACCTGACACATTAATATTATAACCCAAAGGATTAATAGTAAAAACCCTAAAAAATACATACCTAAAATTTATTAATCTAAGGGTCCATATTCCTAGCGTATAAATTATTCATAGAGTTTATAATATTAATAGTTGGTTTTAATTGCAATAATTAATATAGATTATAAAAAGACAAATTTTATATTTTTTTAATAACTATCAATAATTAATAAAATAATTATTATTTACTAAAAATTAATTATTTTAGATTAGCAATTTCATGGTTAATATTACTATATTATATCTTATTATATATATATTGTATTTATATATAATTAATATAGATATTAAAAGTAGTAATTAAATAATTATTATTATTTAATTTGATTAATAATTAATTATAATACATCTACTAATTAGTAATATTTATTAATAATATATTATATATTAATGTATTATATATGATTATTGATGATATTACACATTATTATTAATTAATAATGAATTAATTTTAAATAATTAATTAGTATTGTAATATATATTTAATTAATAAAATATAAATTTTTGGTAGCCATGAAAACAAATTTTGAAGGGCCAAAATGTTACCTGTGATAAATATATCTTAAAATATTTATAACCATTTAAGTATTAATCATGGTAAATTTCATTGGCTCCGCGTATTACTCTATCTTTGAAGACTAAACATTTACAATATAATTTTATCAAATTTTATTTTATTTTATTTATTTTTTTATATTAGTTTGTTTATTGGAATATTTTAGAGGTAGAAATATTTAAGAATGGAGAGTTTTAAATTTATTTAAACAAAACTATTGCGTTGTACATGATTTCTGAATTGAAACATAGGTGAAGTGCTTTCCTTAGGGCATTTTGGGCCCCCTCTCTTGCACTGGAGCACCCAGGTTGACCAAATAACCCGCTATGGCTATAGCAATGCCTATAGTGAAGTTGGGATTTGTAAGATTGATGAATTATACATGGAGAGTAGTAAACTTATACTATTAATTTTTATTATTATTTTTAAAAAATTGATAATTTTTAAATTATAAATTTAACTATGTCTATGTGTTTATGTTCTTTTCTACTATCAAGAACTTCTTTTTGTCTTATTTACATTCTACATTATATAGATTTTCGGTCAAAGGCCAAAATAGATCATATAACCGATTACATAACCAAATGCAGAATTTAGCTTTTCAGCGTTCAAAATTGGACAGTTAGCAAAACTGGCCGTAGCCAATCTCTAGTTTTCATCCTTCACAGATTCGATCTCGGCTGCCTTTGGGATCAATCTTGATGTCGTGGTTGAAGCTACTCAAAACAAGGTGATTTGATCTCGGCTGGCTTTGGATCGATCTTGTTGTCGTGGTTGAAGCTACTCAAAACACGGCAGTGATCAAGGAGGTTTAGGTCTGCTGCAAGGATTTGTTGTGCTGGCAACGGTGCAAGATCTGATCCTACACTATGATCAGTGGTCACGATAAGTACTCTAACTACCAAATAAATATTGGAGATATTGATAAGTTACAAAGAGTGATTAAAAGTAAGAAATCATGTAATAAATGATTATTTAATGCTAAGTTAAATTAAAAGTATGAAAAATAAAGTTTATACAAAATATGTCACCGTGCTTGGACTGGTGCAAGATGAGGGTGTATAAAAGAGGTAAAACAATGGTAAATGGTAATGATTCAGGAAGGGGAAAATGGCAACAAGAGAGCAAATTAGGGGAATGACAATTAGGGTGTGGCTGTTTAGCCTTGGGAAGCCTTGGTTGATTTTTTATTTGAGTACGAAGTTCATGCTTGGAATATGGCACGTGGGTGATTGGTTGAAAGAAATATTTGGTTCATCCAATCTATGTTCGGGTGGTATGTGGAAGTCCAAAACCTGGCTGGCTTATGCATTCATTAGAAGAGTTCCTTCTCCTTTGAATTTCATGTGTAAATGTACTAGTTTATATGTGGATTTTATGGATGTTGTATCCTTGACATTTATGTTGTTTATATGCTAGTTATGAGTATGTTTTATGAGAGTGATGATGTATGGATATCATCATGTTTTGATTTGTAAATGGATGAAAAGTGAATATATGACCTAACAGATTATAATGCAAGTATTCTGATAAGGCATTAATGCCTTTTAGTGATTCTCAGATAAGTATGATATCCTTATGCTTAGATCCATTGTTATGACCTGTACATTACATATTTGTGACATGTTTGACCAAATGCTTGTCATGGCTAGTAAGGGTTAGTTAAATTATTTGCATCAATATCATTATTTTGATGTTATTTATCATTATTGAAGGTTTAATGGAGTTTTGGGCAATGGCCTGAGTTCTGGACTTGAAAAAGTAGCACGGAATCTAGGGTTTCTAGCTCAGAACTAGCTGAAATGCCCTGACTTTCTGACATACCCTTCCAATGGGAGAAAATGGAGGGTCCTAGTCATATGCATGCCCATGGCATGGGAGCAACTTGTTAGGATCCTATAATAATAGGATTCATAATTTTGAATTGGCTATGGTTAATCTTGTAATATTGTACATACTTTTTCTTTCTGCAAAATATTTTCCATATTAAAAATTAAAAAATGTAAAGAGGGTATGTCCTAAAAGAATATGTTAGCGCCTAAATCTGCCTTAGGCTGAAAGAAGGCAAAATTTAGGGTAACCACAAACCACGCTCAGTCTAGTAGCTAGCCCTACCAGAACAGGAGAGGGCTCTCTCTGTGTCACACTCAGTGAATAAATAAACAATCTGGTCTGAGATGACTTACAATGAATATTGATTTTAGGCTAAGTAAATAAATATGAAAGAAGTATTTTGATAAATGGCTGAGTTTTCTGGGATGTATGGGACCAAGAACAACATGAGCAGAGAATTTAACACAAAGGCACAGATTACTTCGTGAGGCAAGACGGGCAGAAAGTATAGCAATTAGATTTGAAATAATGAAAAATGGAAAGATTGTTTAGGAGGGTGAAAATGGCATAAATACATGAACCCTTTTCAACAGAAGAAAAACACAGAACGTGAAAACTTTCCCAAAAGCAGAGCAATAAACATGAATTCTACCTTTTCTTACTTAGAAAATTTCACTAGAAATGAATATGAATGAACTATGAAACATAACGAAATACATATGAAACAGAAAGAAAATACATTTGCTAAACTCACACCACAGGAATCTCATGAACCAGAGCCGCAACCTATAATTAATTCTCTGTCAAAATGTACAATGAGTAACTGAGTTTCTCTCCCACCGTTTCCCGGAAATTCCAACTAACCCTTTGCAAATGGTTTTTCATACAATAAATAGAATTTGCCATCAGGAAATGGATCAACCCAAAGTTTGGGAGTTTTTTTTTTTAATTATTACAAACTGGAAATGAAAATCCAACCATTAGTGAAGGTGCAGCATTACAAAAATAACAAAACTATAGCGTAGATTTTTAGGGTGACTGCTCGCCTTCCTTTTGGCACTTGGATAAAAGCCAAACTTTAATGAAAATGCTTTCTAAACTTTGCCTTAGGTGCCGGGAAAAATGTATTGTAAATGAACGGGCCACTTGGAGAAAATCGCAAATCGAATTCTCGCGGAGCGGAAGTGATTTTGGCCTTTGGGTCTCTGTGCGTCACGCCACTTTGGAGGTGGTTTTGAGGTACTTGCTGAAGTCCAAATTGAGCCCAAGTTTCCGTGTTAGGAAGTCCTACCCGTCTACTTTCTAACCGAAGTGGAATTTCTGAATTTGGTGCCCATTTGCCTCTCCAAAACCTCAATCTCCCATGACTACTTCCTGTGTGTCAAAATAGGGGCAAAAACGTCATTTGGTGAGTGTTTTTGACCTCCTGAGGACACAAAACTTGCCCAAAATTCTTGGCCATGCACCAGAAGTCATGATTTTTCATGCCAAATCAAAGAATATATATTTTTTACAATTTAGAGCTCCCTAGCATAAGCGTGCGCCACATGGTGCGACACATAGGGAGAAAAACCCTGTTTTTGTACCAAAATTTGTCAAAAGACCAAAAATGCCCCAAAGTTTTTGAAATTTTGGCTGGAGCTTCTCTATGAAGTGTCATGCTAGGCCAAAGAGGCTTTAGCCAAGATTCGGAGCCGATCTTGCTCTTTTTTCCTCTTTTGTATTTTTGTTGCCTTCCTCAATTTCGCCTTCAAATTCCTTATCCAAGCCTTGGAAATCATGTTGCGTGCCCTGTAGTGATAAACCATATGCCTCAATAATGTTTTTTCCTTGTCAGCCTTTTCTAGCAGTCTCTCAAGGTGGATGTTGATCCGCTCGAGCCAAGACTCTCGGTCATCATTAATCTCTTGCTCTAATGGAGTGAGCTCAATCCTCCTCTGTTGGGCAGATCGATGATTCTCGCAGATGTTTTGCAGCTCCATGATCTCCTGCTGGTCTTCGAGCTGTTTATTCCTCTACTCCAAGTATCTGATAATCCACTTAGCCCTCTCCAAATTGAGAGACAAGGCTTTGATCTCTGTTTGCTGCTCCTGGATGATCCTTCTAAGTTTGGCACTCTCCACATCTGTATCATCATCATGAATGAGAATGAAGTCAGTCTCTCGTTCACCTGATGGCACCTCGTCATGCATTGGATCCTTGCCTCTGTCCTGTACTTGTGTTGTTGATGTCGGAGGCGAGGCCCTTTCCACCCCGAGTGGAGATAACACTTGCTTTGCTGCTGCAAACAAATGTCTAACACCCCTCTGATATGTGATGAATACCGGCACACTAGCAATCTCATGGTGCTCATATTGATGAGAAGGACCACCTATCTCATGTTTAACCTCTGATAATCCCTGTGAAGTGTTGAAGAGGTCACGGGATATGAAATCATCCCAAGTAATGCCCTGTAATCCAAGTTGATGAACCACCAAAATATTAATAAGAGCAAAATGATAAACATTGTTAAGTCACTGCTGAGGGGTTTTGTGCTGCATAAAGGTGCTCATCCTCTCTATGTTTTTGCAAATGAAATATGGGATGTTCATCATCCGTACCCTGGTAAAATGCATGAGAAACCTGATGTGATAAGTATATAAACGAGAGAACCTCCCCTCATAGCTGAAATATTTCATGATTAACTTC
This sequence comes from Pinus taeda, assembly GCA_000404065.3. NCBI lineage: Eukaryota > Viridiplantae > Streptophyta > Pinopsida > Pinales > Pinaceae > Pinus > Pinus taeda. Next base: position 170,221 of record APFE030148757.1, read on the forward strand.
ATTAGTGGAGCATATTCATCTTTCAGATATCAAAATGGAAAGACTCTTTTGAGTTGCCTCAAGAAACCAGCTTTAATGTATGGCTCATAATGCTGTCGATCAATCTTTTGTTTCTTGTGCCATGGTTCTCCAATGTTCTGTATGTCGGTTTCTAATGAGACAGATTCAGGTGTAAGTGTGAAGGTGACACTGGCTAAGATAGTGTGATCTCCATGTAAGTGAAACACAAAAATACGAGCCAACTCATGATGAAATCGAACACTAGCCACCTTTTGACAAAACTCAAAGCATGACAGATGCTGGAAACATGACATAGCAAGATGGCAGGCCCGCAATTCTGTGAAGGTGGTTGGTTCTTCCCTAACATGTCTGCCACTTTTATGAGGTCTCCGGGGAGCCTGTTCTTCAGAGGATGAGTCACTTTGGGTTTCCATTTCATAATCCGATGAATGCTCAAATGTCATGACTGTTGTACCAAATTTCTTGAAGAAACGATGCTGCTGTATATGGACTGTGCTTCGACTACCCTTTAATGATGTATGAAACTCTGTGTTGTAATGAAATATAATTGAATTCTGCCACCAAGGGGAACAATGCAGCAAGGGACTGTTAGGAAGGGGAATAATATGAAGGGATTAGGGATTATGGGGAGAAATTTTGTTTAGGGACATGTAGGAGGGTTTGGGAATTTATATGAGGTAGGATTATGGGGTTTTACATTTGACAAATGAGTGTAGGGGATAGGGAATAGGAGTTTAGTAACGTTTTAGGGTAGGGAAAAATGGAATAGGGGGGAAGGGAACGATGGAAAGAAGGGAAAGATGAAATGGAGGAGGAACCTTGGCATCAACAGAATGAATTTGAAACCCTAACAACAATGGTTTTGATGACTTTAAGTGGTAGGGTTTAACAGTTTTTATTGCAACCATAAGTGGCCATAAACCATCATCATACTAACACAAAAATGGATGATCAACTGAGATGTTGACCCTACTTGGCAAGTTCAAGGGATTAAAAGGCAATTTGTTGCAATTCGGAGCAAAATCGGGCCTTTATGTGTATGCGCCGTGCAACATACCCAGTGCACCGCGCCATTTGAGTGCGTCGCGCCCGTGTTGTTTAACACTATGCCTTCACGCCCAGTGTGCCGCGCTCCCTTAGTGTGCCGCGCCACTTCGCCTGTGCGCCGCGCCTATCAAGACGCCTCCAAATTCACCCAAAACATGTGCTAGCTCTCACAATCACTTTGAAATGCTTCTCTTTGACCTTGGTGTGCAAAATGACATTGATTCTTATGAAAAATCTATATAAAGACGTTGGGGTCATGGTTTTGATTTTTGTTTCTTCAAAACCCACTTTGGAAATGTTTTGTTTTGGCACTTTTTCCATGATTTGATGCAACTCTGTATTTCATTTTTCCTTGTTAGATTTTTGACTAAAATGATGAAATTTTTGGCACTTTTTTGCAGGGGTAGCTGACATGGAATTTGGCAAAGGAAATCATGACTGTGCCTGAAGAGATCAACTAAAAACTTTTGAAAATGATTATAAATGACAAACTGTTGACTTTTCTTCAAAACAGATTTTTGAAGAACAGTCGTAATCTGTCAACATGATGATGAAAATATTTAAATCACAACTTTGTAAGGGCCTCCCTCTGGCCTGCATGGCTTTATTGGACATTGTTGAAGACCAAATTGACTAATCCCTAGACCTAATGACTGAAATGACTCTTTTCCATTAAAAGATCAAACATTGACTGTCATGGACTTTAATAAACATTGATGAAAAGACCTAAGCCAGCAGGTGCCAGGCATGAGGGGTAAGGGGTAATGACTGACAACACCCTTCCGTTGGATTATGGCATGCCCCTAGTGAAATGCAGCTGAGTGGATGGAGCGAGACACCTAAAAATGAAATGCAGGAAGAGTTTTGATCTCTGATGAAGGACTGACAAGACCGACTCTAACATTGGCTCCAATGGTGGATGGTAGTCCTTGGAGGTGCCAAGAACAACAGATCTCTAGAAGAGCTAGACAGTGTCTTTCGTCCATTGTGCTATGGAGTCATTATTTAGACAAACAACACAAGACTCTAACTCATTTATGAAACAAAAATGACTGAAAAACTGACTCAAATTTGATCTTGAAATGACTTGAAGACTAACTTGACAAACTGTAACCAAACTGAAATAAAATGGTATTTACAGTGACAATGGAAGCAGTGTCAACAACTCAAAAATGATACCGCTTGAGCAACCAGCCATTGATTGGCCGTCCTGGACAATCTTCCCTGTTCATTTCCTTTAGAAGAAAGGAATTCTGACCTCGATATGCTGCAATCTTGAAGGGACCTTTCCATAAATTCTCGAACTTACCATGCTTACCCTTTTCCTCATTCCTTGCATCCCACTTCAGCACCAAATCATCTAACTGAAATTTGTCCACCTTGCTTTTCTTTCATAAATTTTCTTAATCTTCTCCTGCAACTTGGACGTGATTTGGAAAACTTCTTCTCTGGTCTGCTGCAAATTGACCATTTGATTCAATTTTCTCTGCATAGGATCATTTTCACTGCTAGCCTCCTGAAGAAGTTTGACTACCGGGGCTGCGAGAGAGGTAGGAAACACTGTATCAACTCCATAAACAAGCTCAAAAGGGGACATACCAATGGATTTCTTTTGACTAACCCGATCTGCCCAAAGTGCATTGACCAACTTCTTATGCCAACTCTTTTTGTTTATTTCCAATAGCTTCTTAATGATGTTGACCAACAATTTATTAGAAGACTCTGCCAGTCCATTTCCTTGCGGATGATAGGCAATTGAGTGACCCAAAATGATGTGATATTTATGACAAAACTCTACCATCCTTTTTGATTTGAAAGCTGCTACGTTATCAATCATTAACTTACTCGGGAAACCAAAGCGAGACAAGATGTTATTTTCAAGGAACGAAATAATTATCGCATCTGTAGCTTGTCTGGTGGGAATTGATTCGATCCATTTTGTGAAATAATCTGTCGCTGTGAGGATCCATCTATTCTAACCAGAAGAAGCGGGATGAATTTCACCAATGAAATCCAACCACCATTGCTGAAAAGGGGCACTCTCCTCAATGGGCTTAAGTGGCAAAGGCTGTAATTTCCGCCTTCCTCCAAAAATCTGATATTTATGACAGCTCTTGACCACCTTATATACATCAGCAAACAATGTTGGCCAATAGTATCCCACTCTCAGGACTTTATTTGCTGTTGTTTTCCAAAAAGGGTGACCACCACAGTCTCCTTCGTGGAAATCCTCCATGACCTGCTTTGCTTATTTTTCCACCAAACAATTCAACAGAACGCCACCGGGATCTTTCCAATAAAGTGCAGAATTTAGAATGCAAAACTTGGCAGCCTTCAATTTGAGAGTTCTAGCTTTGTTTCTAGTCATGCCAGGTGGTGGTGACAAATTTTTAAGCACATATATGATATCTGAATACCACGAAGAAAGAGAAAACATTTCAAATACCTGAATTGACGGACCTTCCTCATTCTCATCACACATAACAACGATCAGATTTATGTCTAAAGCGTGCAAGTTTGATTTGGCCATTAACTTTGCCAATCCCTATCCTTTAACAAGCTTTGTGGGCTTTATTTCCACATCATACTCCAACAAAGCTGCAATCCACTTGCCTCGTCTTCCTTCCGGATCTGTCTGCACTAAAACATCTTTGACAATAGCGTTAGGAACATAAGCCAAAATACGAGAATGTAGAATATATACTCGAAAATCTTTCAATGCTTTCGCGAGTGTAAGGGCTTGCTTCTCAATGATGTTTTATTTTAAGGCTGCATCTCTTATGGCTCGGCTGAAGAAAGAAATTGGTCTTTCGTGATCGTCTCTTTTCTGTAACAACACAGCTGCCATAGTATGCTCCGAAGCGAATGAAAACAATATAAAATCCTGAGTGTAGTCTGGGCTGATCAGAACTAGAGCTGAAGAAAGAGCCAATTTGACTAAGTTGAAAGATTTTACAGCCCCTTCCATCCATTTCACTTGGCTATCCTTCTTAAGCATGTTTGTAATCTCTCTTAGGTGTTCAACAAGATTAGGGACAAAGCGACGTAGAAAATTCATTTTACCATTGAAAGATTGAATCTCTTTCTTATTCTGGGGCAGATCTATTTGCTGGATCGCTTGTACACATGCTGGGTCAATATAAATGCCATATTTTGAGATAATGTGCCCGAGTAGTTTGCCTTCCTCCATGGCGAACAAGCTCTTTTTCGGATTCAGCGATAGGCCATATTTTCTGCACTTTTGAAAGACAGTTTTCAGATGGTACATGTGTTCTTCATCAAATTTGGAAAACACCGTCAGATCATCCAGGTACACAACCAAAAAGACATCCTTCTCATTTGCGAAAGCCAAGTCCATTGCATGTTGAAATGTGGCACCCGCGTTCTTCAAACCAAAAGGAATTTTAGTGTAATGAAAAGTTTCCCATGGAGTGGTGAACGCTATCTTGTCTTGGTCATCTTCATGGACATAAACTTGGTTATATCCAGAATAACCATCGAGTAGTGACATATGAGATTCTCCGACTACTCGCTGAAGTATATGATTCATTTTAGGCAGTGGATAGTTATCTTTCAATGAAACTTTATTGAGATTTCTAAAATCAATTCACAAGCGAATATCACCTGTCTTCTTTCGTACGGGCACCAAATTAGAGATCCAATCCGAGAATCTAATGGGAAAAGTGATTCCTAATTTGTACAACCTATTTGTCTCCTTTTCAATTGATGGCAGCAGTTTTGGATTTTTCCTTCTCAACTTCTGTCTGAAAGGTTTCTGATTGGGCTTAATGGGTATAGTGTGCTGAAGTATATTAGTATCATATGTCTTCAAGTCAGAATAGTCCCAAGCAAACACATCGGCAAATGGAGACAACAAACTGATATATTTGGCTTTTATCCTTTGTGGCAATGCTTTAGATAGTTTTACCATTTTAGGATTAACAGTTGTTCCGACATTGACCTCTTCCACACCCTTCTTTGTTGGCTGCAATGTTGGTTTGCGGGCTACATCATCTTGATCAAAGAGTTCTTCTAAAGGTATCAAGACTTTAGGAATAATGTTATTCTTTAGCTGCAACATGTCCATTTGATTGATCTGCACATCATCTTTACCATCATCATTTTCTACATCAATTGAGGTTTCTTTGAACTTACCTTTGTTTTGCAAAATATCATCAATCTCCTCATCATCTTGGAAAACTTGCCAATAACTCTGATTGTCTGGGACAGTTGGATGATGCTTGACATGGATTTCAAATTTATTATTGGAGTTCATTGGGATCTTCAAACTACTTGCTGCCTTAGTTGGAGCATCAACAATGCTATTTTGCACAAGAGGCACACATGTCAAGGTATATTCCGAAAATAATTTCAGGATGTCTAGAACTCCATTTTGGTAAGCCCGCATCTGAGGATGCTTTTCTTGATGTTCGCCTCTGACCTGCTTAATCACCAATTCGGAGTCACCATATAATTCAATCCTCTTAGCATTAAGCTTTCTTAGAATTTTTAGGCCAGCAATCAGAGCTTCATACTCAGCTTCATTATTTGAACAATCAAAAGCTAATTTGTAAGAGCATACTCGCACGTTACTAGGCACCTTTTTCGGGGCAAAGAAAGCACTACATACCCAAATACCAATTCCAGCGCCATCATTTTCCACTGCTCCATCGAAATCCATGCTCCACAAACCTTCTTCCTCTTCTTGCAAGTGCTGAAAATCTGTTTGTTGTGCTTTGTTTGCTTGCTATCCATTACATTCAACTGATTGCTCCACGGTGTTCTGCTGTTCTTGTCCTTCTTTCTTTAAAATGCCTTTAAAATTTTCTGCTATTTTCGGAATATTTTCTGCTTCTACTAACTGACTATCGATATCATTGAAACTATCAGAATACAAAATGAAAGACTCTAAATTTGTATGTACATAATTAATCGGATGATTTATTGGTTTCTCCTTGCTTGTAATCATGTATTTCATTTTTTGTTCCCGATATAGTTTCCTCATTTGGCCAAACGCCGGAATCGTTGCATAGGAGAAATCTAGTTGTAGTGTCCCTTTCAATTTTGCTATCTAAGACTTGGAAAGAAGCATGCCAAACCTGGGAGGAATATCTGCTAAAATAATATCCATCAAAACATTCTTCATTGGGATTTGATCCAGACTCACAACCAAGTCTTTGGTGAGCCCGATACATCTTACTCTGCTGGAATCAAACAAATATGGATCATGGTATTCGCGGGTGACATCCAAACCTAGCTTATCCATGATAGCCTTGGCCATGAGATTGTGAGAAGCTCCAGAATCGAACATGGCATTATGTAACACAAAATCATGCGATCTTAAACTGATATAGAAAGGTGGCACATCATTATCTGGAGACTCACCATTCAATGCTGGCCCAAAAATCATTTCAGGTTGATCATCTTCGACATTCACCATATCAGACATTGGGTCAAAATTCAAAATTTTAGACACTTGCCCTCTATAACCACTGTTCCTCATTATTTCAATCAAGGGGATGGATACCTTCAATTTAGAAATTTCATTCCCTAAATTAAAAGAGGAAATCTTTTCTACCTCTTTAACTGGGATTTCTTTCATTTGCTTTTCTTTCGATGCAATTTGCTGATTTGATTTTTCTGCTGATGGTTATTTGCTACTATCAGGATCAACCGCCTCCTTTCCTTCCCTTTTTGCAACTGATGAATCATTCTTTGATGCCACAACATCCTTCCTCTTCTAAATTGGTTTAACCGACACGTCTCTGTTTCTAAGTGAATATCGCTGCTGCTAGGAGGACACATCATTCATATAGCCTCTTTGGTACTCATTTGATTCTTCATCCAAAACGGTGTTATTGGCTAGAATAAAATCTGTATCTTTGTGTGCAGGTGAACTTTCTGCATACTCCTTATCCTCAGTAATATAAATAGGAAAATCATCAGGAGTAAAGAAGTGGTTTTCTTCACCTATTATATTCTTGTTCTCATCTGACTCTGGTCCATGTCCAAAATTTTGCTGCAAAGGTGGCTGTACTGGCTGCTGTGCTGTCTAATCTTGGGCTCGTTGATCTCTCTGCCTTATTCTATATTGTGGCTGTTGCTGGCCACGGAAGTTAGGATTTCTATCTTGTGGTTCAGGTTTTTCAAGTTTCACCCTTTCAAGCATCTGCTCTACCTTCCAGAGTAATTGGTCTACTGAGGAAGATTCTTCTTTTACAGTGACCTTCTCTTCTGCCTTTGCTCTAGCCCTCTTGGTTAGCATATTTACTTCAACGCTGACCACGATCTTCTGCATGTCTTTCATTGTGGCTGACTGTCTCTCTCTCTTAATTGATAAGCCATGCCAGCATCAAAGCCATCCGAAAAATTCACCATTGCTAGCCCCACAAGTGGCCTCAGATGATCGGGAATTTCATTATAAACAAAATTGAATCTAATGCAGTAGTCTTGGACCGACTCACCAGCATTTCGTTTTATTTTCTCATATTCAGCCAGAATTTGAAGAAGATTCTTTTTCACTTCCCAGCGGCCTACAAATTGTCTTTGCAGATCAGTGTTACTGGGAATAGTGTCCACTCGGATGCTGCTATTCCCACTAAGACTGGTAGATATCTTAGAAAGAAACAAGTAAAGTCTACTTTCATTTTCCTTTATGAAAATAGATAAGAGTGGAACCAAGGAGACCAACCTTAGTCTTGCGCTTGATTTCCTTGTTTGATTCCTCTCCTTCCTGATAGAGCTTTGCCGCTTCTTCTTCGTCTGCCCAGCTTCAAAGAGCACCTATGGAATCACAACAACATACTACTATCAAAGAACAAAGATCTATATTCATAAATAACATAGGATCATATGTGTGTTAACCATACAAATGCATATATAAGTAAACGTAAAAGAATATGGAGGAAAACTTGAATAGCTTTATTAAGATGAAAAGTAGCAAGAGGATTACAACCATATGTTTTGACCCAGCATCATCGTCCAGCAAGAAATCCCTTCTTCACCTCAAGTAAAGCTTAAATCACACAACACTATGAATATACACCTGAAAACCAACAACACTTCTCTACAAGATACAAGATTCCAACCTCCAACCTCTGGATCTCTGGGATGAGAGATCCATATATAGATTTTTGCAAAAGTGTGAGTCAGCTCTGGGTTTTTGATTAGTGTCCTCTCTCTGATAGTTCTTGGTTCCACTTGGAGATTTCATTGATCTCTTACTCATCCTTTAGCGAATTCTGAGAGGCAAGTGTCATATGAGAAGTTTCTAGAAGATTCCTTGATCATCCACTTAGCAAACTGTCTCCGCCACTTGTCTATTCTCCTCCATTGCACCCTGTAGAAGGAATTTTCAGTATGCATCGCACCTCCCATGTGTATTAGGTGTGATGCATCACACCCTTTGCACTGGGCATTCAGTATGGTCCAGTTTTAACCATTTCTGAGCAGTTTTTAGTGGAGAACTTCTGGGAGATGATGTTATGAAACTAGCTTCAAGAAAGATAGAAAAGATAGATCAACGCCTTAGAATTCAGCCTCCTCGAGGGGGCAACCTCCTTTACATTACATAAATGAACAATTCTTTGATGATTCAAATGACAAAACCTCCTTTCTATATATAGGAGTGTAAGGAGTCACAATATAACCCAGCCGACCTAACAATAATAATATAAAGCCACAAAAATAACAATAAAGGGACTCTATGGGGCACACAGTAATAATAATATGGGGACAATAGGGGCACAACAATATTAATAAGGGGTACAACTACAATAGTAATGGGGTAATCACTAGTATTATAGGGACCCAACATTCCCCTCTCCTTCAAAAAAGGGTTGTCCTCAACGCTTGAGTAGTTCTGGATGCTTCTGTATAAAATTCTCATCCTCCCATGTGGAATCTT
>APFE030148762.1:0-21432 GCA_000404065.3 Pinus taeda
ACTTTGGAAAAAAAATGAAAATGAAAGTAGAAAATTGAAAATTTGGGAAAAAAATAAAATACTTTACTAGTACTTTGGGAAAAAAAATGAAAATGAAAGGAGAAAATTGAAAATTTGGAAAAAAATGAAAATGAAAAGTCAAAAATTGAAAATTTGGGAAAAAAATGAAAATGAAAGTAGAAAATTGAAAGTGGAAGTAGAGCTTCACTTTTAAGGTAAAAGTAAAGTGAAAGCTAGCTATAGTAAAATAACACTCATAAAGGTGTGAATAAATAGTGGTGGTGTGAATAATGGTGGGTATTTTAGGGCCTCATTAATTCTATGCAAGGAAATATTACTTGTAAAAGTAAACTGAAAGTTAGCTATAGTAAAATAACACCCATAAAGGTGTGAATAATGGTGGGTCGTTTAGGTCTTCATTAATTGTATGCAAGGACATATTACTTGGAATAAAATAACACTCATAAAGGTATGAATAATGGTGGGTCTTTTAGGTCCTCATCAATTCTATGCAAGGACATATTACCTCTAATAAAATAGTGTCATGACACAATTTAAACTTTAATCTACATCAAAATTGGTTCATTATACAACATGTCTATGGTTGTCTCTTGCCTTTATCATAAAGGCTTACACTTTGATTCTGAATTTGTCTACTATGTCTATTGTTGATGTATAATGGGTTTATCATAGAGGCTTACAATTCCTGAATTGTCTACGGATAGAGTTCTTTAGGTACGACTTTTACAGTTGATGTCTAATTGGTCTATCATAGAGGCTTACACTTGCTGAATCGTCCACAAATAGAGTTCTTTAGGTTCTTCTCATAAAGGTGTGAATAATGGTGGGTCTTTTAGGTCCTCATCAATTCTATGCAAGGACATATTACCTGTAATAAAATAGTGTCATGACACAATTTAAACTTTAATCTGCATCAAAATTGGTTCATTATACAACATGTCTACGGTTGTCATCTCTTGCCTTTATCATAAAGGCTTACACTTCGATCTTGAATTGTCTACTATGTCTATTGTTGATGTCTAATGGGTTTATCATAGAGGCTTACAATTCCTGAATTGTCTACAGATAGAGTTCATTAGGTACTATGTTCACTGTTGATGTCTAATTTGTCTATCATAGAGGCTTACACTACCTGAATCATTTACAAATAGAGTTCTTTAGGTTCTTCTGCTCTTCAAAGTTTTGGCTTGACAACATATTTTTGTATCAAGAAGCTTGTTAAGTTTGTTTGACATTTTCTATGATCAATACATATTTTAGCTCTGGAATTCTATGATCAATACAGATTTTAGCTCTGGAATGCATTTATATTTTTTTAAGGATCAATACAGATTTTAGCTGTGGAATACATTTATATTTTTTTATAATAAATACAAATTAGTCTACAAAGAAATAGCTTCTTGTGAAAGCAATCCATAATGATTGCAACTCTTGGCCGTGTAAACTATTCAAACAATGAACAAAAAAAATAGAAATAAAAACCATTCAGACAATGAATAAAAAAATAACATAAGGCCTCTCATTCAAAATATTGTATATTACATTGTAATCTAATTGTATACTTCAATAACCAAAAATAAAAATCAATGGAAAAAATATGGTATATGCTTCTAACAAATAAAAATAAAAATGTGTGAAATCATCTTCATTGCCACAAAAATGTTGACATAGATAGAGCGAAGCTTAATATGCAGTAATACAATGTAATTTAATTGAATGTCTCAACAAGACAAAATATGATATATGTTGTAACAAATAAAAATCAAAATGCAATGAAAGCGAAAAAAAATATGTGAAACTCATCTTCATTGGCACAAAAATGTTGACATCGATGGAGTGAAAGACAAAATATGATATATGTTGTAACAAATAAAAATCAAAATGCAATGAAAGCGAAAAAAAATATGTGAAACTCATCTTCATTGGCACAAAAATGTTGACATCGATGGGGTGAAACTTGATGTGTGGTATTCAAACAACTCACACTGATTCAAACCGAAAACGATCGACGCATAATTGATAACCATACAAAGAAAAAGATCATATGACGATTGACCTAAAAAACTACCAAAATTAATCAAAATACATGGCCCCAAACGCAAATATTAAACAAAAAGATCATATGACGATTGGCCTGAAAAACTACCAAAATTAATCAAAATACATGGCCCCAAAGGCAAATATTAAACAACATTGCTGAGTAATACTAGTGGAAATATATATATATATATATATATATAAACTTTAACTATTTAGTATTAAATGGATTAGTTAATAGAATCCTACGTGTTGTAATAATCTTTCTTTGATAATAATATATTTAACTTGCTTGGCATGAATATATTTTATTTTATAAGTTTATCCTTAGTTTATCACTATTATTGTTGCTCTGTAACTTGATAAGTCAAACCTTTAGGCATAAAACAAAACAAAAAAATTTACACTACAACTTACTTCTCCATATACATTTTGAGTGTCAAAAAGTGATATCTTTTCCCAAAATTTTAGTTATCTGGAGAGAAAATGGTTAATATGATAAAGGGAAATAATCACAACAAATTAGTGTTTAAACTGTATCTCCACCCATTTTAAAAAGTTTTAAACAAGATGCCACATAAAAACATTGGATGGAAAAAAAATACCAAGGTGACACACCTCAACAATTTCAATGACATCTAAAGCGGTGCAAAATATTCTTACAGCATGAACACCTAATGTCATATTAGGGTTGTGGAGTGTAATTAGACTTCTTCATCAAGGTTTATTACAAATATGGGATCAAAGACTTATTTCTCTCATAACCTTAAATTGCATTTCTGATACCACTATCATCTTTGGCTCATCGACAACTTTCCAAAAATATAAATTCCATCTCAATTTAAGCTCCTAGCAAAACTTCTTTAAAATTCACCCTTTTAAAGACCCACTTCATCATTTGTACAACCACGTGGAAACTCCTAGCCATGTATCTCCCTTGTATGGGTCCAAGTTTGTTGGCTTCCTATTATATTGGAGCCTTTCCATATTGGTGATTTCACAAGTTGTGCATTCTCCAAACCCTGAGCATTTTGATATGTTGATATACTGATGAATTGATCTAGTGATATGTTAATATGCACAAAAATTTCTAGTATGCTAATACATTGTTAAATCCATAAAATGTTGATATAACTTTACTCTAAAATGGCTTATCAAATATTCAACAAAAACTTTATAACTACAATGACTCAAAACATTGATAAATCAATAGGCATGAGGCTAGCTCGACATAACATCTCTCAAATTTGTCACCCAATCATAGATTTCCACGTGGAAAAGGATGAAATTTTTGACACATGGCATGTTTGACATGTAAATGGTTATCAAGGCAATAATAATTTTCAAGATGTAGTCCTCCCGAAATTTCGCTATGTTGATATGTCTATATCAACATCATCGATGACCAATCACCACATGTCCTCTTTCATGTGTCATTCTTGATGTGTTCCACATGCCACTCATATTTTCAAGGTTTTAATGTCAAATATAGGTGACACGTCACACAAATGGCATCACCATGTCATCAAATCATGACATCAACTCTCAGTTCTCCTAGTACTTGATACTTTGGTTAGTGTGATGTTTTGAGGTTCCAAATTTTTAGTGCCATCACTTCATGCTCCTTGTTAATAGATCAAATGCTTCCAACTGACAATTGTTTCTTGGGGCCATGCTATACAAGGAATTTTCATAATGATTCACTTCCATTTACTCAAGGGCTTGATATGTTGATATTCTAATTGTCTCTTTATGATCATCTCTTGCTCCTTGATCCCATCAATCAATCTAACTAGGGCCAAGTATGGGGCTAGCCAAACCCCAAATTTCAAATACTCCACCATGTCAATGAGGAATACCAACTTGAATTTCCAAATAGTTTCATTCTAAAGGGCCCAGTCCCAAAATTCTCTTAATAGCTTGAGTTACAAGGGTAAAACCACAAAATTTCCTTTTTGGCCAAAACCAAGGCTTAAACCTGAGATCGCTTAGCCACTTAAGTTCTTCCTTAGGATTTCCTTTAAGCTTAATATTTCTTTGGTGAACTCTTCCAAACTAAGCATTAGATGTTATTTCCTTTTGATCTCTCCTTCCTCATCAAAGCTTCTACTCTTACTTCTGGGTGCCACCATTAACAAAAGCTTCCAATTTTCACATCAAGGAGAATTCTCCTTTGGCCTATCCAGCGCATCTTAACCTATTTTATTCCAAATCATAGGGAATAATGATATAACCAAGTGCTTAATAATAACTAGGACCACCAACCAATTAGTTCTCCCCTTTTGGAAACAAACCATACATCACAAAAAGTCAAAAGTTATTACAAATGGGCATGCAAACATAACACCACGAATAACCTATGAATTCATGAACATAAAACACATAATGATATCATTTAGCATAGATGAAAGGATCCCATTTCACACAACGTTTATATTCATAAAGGAATGTATTTCATCATTCAGGCCAATTATGTTAATTTCTCATCACACTGATCATGCATTATGAATATTCATTTCAACTATACCACTCTCAACCTACCATTGCACACATACACGTTGAATCCAAAGTAATATTTAAATATAAAATATTGAGAAAAAATACAATTCATTTGCAACAAATGAATACACTTATATATTCCTCTTAAAATTGTTGGAAACCGAATAAGGGATGACCATTTTCCACCAAATTGTAGGCAAAACTACACTATAAATTTCTTACAACTAGCCACCCCCCAACCATATCCAATGTCTTATGGATGCATCAGTTAGTGAATAAAAATAATGAGTTTAATTCAATGTACAAAGTATGAAGGAGCATTTCCTTCATTGGCTACGAAATAGGGATGTCACTGCACAAAGAACTAAGTTTAGGTTGATCAAACAACAAATATGGCCACTAAGGGCCTTCACAACATAGAAGGAAATTCCTTCCCACTTTCTATAATCCTTAAGATTCTCCTTCTTTTAGTGCTTCACATGTATAAACACAACCAAATAGTTTAGTTCTTTTTAGGCTATTGGATTCAAGTAGAGGAATCTCTCTTTTGTAACCTCATCTAATATATTTGAAGATTGGACTATATGGTCCAGATTCCAATCTCAGGTTTACAAGTCTCTGGCTTATAGTAATTTTGGATTTACAACAATTCAAGTCTCTTTTCTTTATCTAACGTCTCTACTTGCTATAATACTCCAAACTCAACAACTTAGAATCACCAAAATAATTTCCTTCTCCTCATGAACACTACTTCATGCATGAGAGATTGAGGGTCCCCTTCTCAGGCTGAGGAGTCAACAAGGAATTCGTTCTCAGGTGGATAGCTCGTGTTTAGGTAGTTTAGTACCTCCTCTCCTCATTCCTCTCAAAACTATTTATTAGTTGGTAGTTCAACTAGAACATTGGGGGCCATGAACATTAATTTCAAGGAATATAGGAAACATCCCAAACCCCCATATAAGATTTATAATCAATCTATTATTTCAAACATGAAGATATGTATATGCTTGTACTTATCTTTAACTTTATAAAATTATAATTATATTAGCAAAATATTTACATCAAATAGTTGAGAATGCCATCCATGTTGAATCTCCAACATTATCATTTTTCAATTAGATTACAAAAATTTGGAATGAGAAAATAGTCGTCTCAGCCATTGGATGTGTGACAAGTGGCGTAACCAGAATGGCCAGATGACAAGTGGTGCCATGAGAATGGCAAGATCTCAACCATGGGATGTGTGACAAGTGGCGTAACTAGACTGGCAAGATCTCAACCATTGAATGGGTGATAAGTGGCCAGATCTGTGCCATGGATGAGAAACAAGTGGCTCCTTGAGAGTTCCAGATCTCAGCCATTGGATGTCTGCCAAGTGGTGCCAGTGGCTAGATCCCAACCATTGGATGTGTGACAGGTGGTGACACTACAATGGCCATAGCTTGGCCATTGGGTTAGTGACAAGTGGCAATACCAGAGTGGCTAGTGGATGTGTGACAAGTGGTGCGCCAAGTGGCTAGATCTCAACCATTGGATGTCCATTGGATGTGTGACAGGTGGTGCCACTAGAGTGGCCAAGCTCATCCCAGCCATTGGATGTGTGACAGGTGGTGCCACTACAATGGCCAAAGCTTGGCCATTGGGTTAGCGACAAGTGGCAATACTAGAGTGGCCAGTGGATGTGTGACAAGTGGTGCGTCGAGTGCCCAGATCTTAGCCATTGGATGTCCATTGGATGTGTGATAGGTGGTGCCACTACAGTGGTCAGAGCTTGGCCATTGGGTTAGCGACAAGTGGCAATACTAGAGTGGCCAGTGGATGTGTGACAAGTGGTGTGCCGAGTGGCCAGATCTCAGCCATTGGATGTCCATTGGATGTGTGACAGGTGGTGCCACTACAGTGGCTAGATCTTGGCCATTAGGTTAGCCACAAGTGGCAATACCAGAGTGGCCAATGGATGTGTTACAAGTGGTGCGCCATGTTAACACCTAAATCTGCCTTAGGCTAAAGGAAGGAAAAAATTAGGGTAACCACAAACCACGCTCAATCTGGTAGCTAGCCCTACCAGAATAGGAGAGGGCTCTCTCCGTGTCACGCTCAGTGAATAAATAAATGATATGGTCTGAGGTGATTTACAGTGAATATTGATTTTAGGCTAGGTAAATAAATATGGAAACAAGAAGCAATTTTTTATAAATGACTGGGTTTCTGGGATATATGAGACCAACAAACAGTATGAGCAGAGAATTTAACACAAAGGCACAGATTACTTCATGAGGCAAGACAGGCGGAAAGTCTAGCAATTAAATTTGAAATAATTCGGAATGGAAGATTGTTTAGGAGGCTGAAAAGGGCATAAACACATGAATCCTTTTCAACAGAAGAAGAACACATAATGTGAAACATTCCCACAGGCAGAGCAATAAACATGAATTCTACCTTATCTTACTTAGAAAATTTCACTCGAAATGAATATGAATGAACTGTGAAACATGACGAAATACATATGAAACATAAAGAGAACACATTTGCTACACTCACACCACATGAATCCCATGAACAAGAGCTGCTGCCTTTCATTAATTCTCAGTCAAAATATACAATGAAGAACTGAGTTTCTCTCCCACAGTCTCCCAGAAATTACAACCAACCCTTTGCAAATGGTTTTCATACAATAAATAGACTATGCCATAGGGAAATAGAATGACCAAGAGTTGGGGAGTTTTTCAAATCATTACAAAATGGAAATGGAAAGCCAACCATCAGTTACAGGTGCAGCGTTACAAAAATGACAAATGGCTTGGGTGACTGTTCGCCTTCCTTTGCCACTTGGATAGAAGCCAACCTTTAGTGAAAATATTCTTTAAATTTTTCCTTATTTACCAAAAAAAGTGTAGTGTAAATGAGCGGGCCCACTTGGAGAAAGTCGCAAATCGAAATGTCGCAAAGCGGAAGTGATTTTGGCCTTTTTGTCTATATGCACCGCACCACTTTGGAGGCAATTTTGAGGTATCTTCTTGAGTCCAAATTGTGCCCAAGTGTGCTTGTTGGAAAGCTTGGTCTGTCTACATTCCAACCCAAGTGGAATTTCTGCATTTGGTGCTCAGTTGCCTCTCCAAAAGTTCATTCTCCCAAGACTGCTTCTTGTGTGTCAAAATAGGGGCAGAGAGGTCATTTTTTGAGTGTTTTTGACCTCCTTGGGACTCAAAACATGCCCAAACTTCTTGTCCATGCACCAAAAGGCATGATTTTTCATGCTGAATCCAAAGATACAAGCCATTTGTGATTTGGAGCTCCCAATCCTAAGCGTCGCGCCAGTGGCGCGGCGCACAGGGAGAAAAACCCTGTGTTGTGCCCAAAAATTTGTCATGTGACCAAACTTTCCCCAAATTCTTTGAAATTTGGGCTGGTGGTTCCCTATGAAGTGCTATGCTGGGACATAGAGGCTTCAGCCAAGATTCGAAGCGGATCTTTCTCTTTTTGACTCTTTTGCCTCTTTGTCATTTTGCTCATTTTCGCATTCAAACTCCTTATCCGAGCCTTTGAACTCATTTTTCATGCCTTGTAGTGATAAACCATCCGCCTCAATATGGTTTTGTCCTTTTCAGCCTTCTCTAGCAGTCTCTCAAGGTGGATGTTGATACGCTTGAGCCAATACTCTCCGTCATTGTTAATCTCTTGCTCTAAGGGAGCGAACTCAATCCTCCTATGTTGGGTAGCTTGGCGATTCTCACGGATGTGTTGCAGCTCCATGATCTCATGTTGTTCCTTGAGTTGTTTGTTCCTTTGCTCCAAATACCTGATAATCCACTTGGCCCTCTCCAAATTGAGAGACAAGGCTTGGATCTCCATTTGCTGCTCCTGGATGGTCCTCCTAAGTTTGGCACTTTCCACATCTATATCATCATCATGAATGAGGATGAAGTTGGCCTCTTTTTCACCTGATGGCCCCTCATCATGCATGGGCTTCTTTCCCCTGTCCTGTACCTGTATTGCCAATGTCGCAAGCGAGGCCCCTTACACCTCGGGTGGAGATAACACTCGCTTTGCTGCTGCAAACAAATGTCCACTGCCTCTCTAATAGGTGATGAATACTGGCATAGTAGTGGTCTCATGGTGCTCATATTGATGAGAAAGACCACCTATCTCATGCTCAACCTCTGATAATACCTGTGAAGTGCTGAAGAGGTCACGGGAGATGAAGTCATCCCAAGTAATGCCCTATAATCCCAGCTGATGATCGACCAAAATCTTAATAAGAGCAAAGTGATAAACACTATTAAGTTGCTACTGAGGGGTTTTGTGCTGCATGAAGGTGTTCATCCTCTCTATGTTCCTACAAATGAAATATGGGATGTTCATCATCCGTACCCTAGTAAAGTGCATGAGCAACCTGATGTGATAGGCATATAGATGAGAGAACCTCCCCTCACAACTGAAGTACTTCATGATTAACTTCATCAGTGGAGCATATTCATCTTTCAAATATTTGAATGGAAAAACTCTTTGTAGCTGCCTCAAGAAACTAGCCTCAATGTAAGGCTCATAGTGCTGCCGATCAACCTTATGTTTCTTGTGCCACTGTTCTCCAACATTCGTTATGTCGGTTGCTAATGAGACAGTTTTAGGTGTCAGTGTGAAGGTGACCTCAGCCAAGATAGAGTGATCTCCCTGTGGGTGAAGCACAAAAAGGCGGGCCAACTCATGATGAACTTGAACATTAGCTACCCTTTGACAAAACTCAAAACATGATAGATGCTGGAAACATGACATAGCAAGAGGGCAGGCCTGCAGTTTTGTGAGGGTGGTTGGCTCATCCCTAACATGTTTGCCACTTTTGTGATGTCTCCGGGGAGTCTGTTCTTCCGAGGATGAATCACTTTGGGTTTCCATATCATACTCCAATGAATGCTCAGAGGCCATGACTGTTGTATGTGTACTGTTCTTGGACTGCCCTTTGATGATGGTATGAAACTATGTGTTGATATGAACTTTGCCACCAAGGGGAACAATGCAAAAAAGGGAGTGTTAGGAAGGGGAATAATATGATGGGATTAGGGGTTATGGGGGGAAATTTTGTTTAGGGATATGTAGGAGAGTTTGGGGAGAGTTTGGGGATTTAATAAGGTAGGGTTTTGGGGTTTTATAGTTGACAAATGAGTGGAGGGGATAGGGAGTAGGGGTTTAGCAATGTTTTAGGGTAGGGAAAATAGGGAAAAATGGGATAGGGGGAAAGGGAAAAATGGAAAGAAGGGGAAAAATGAAAGGGAGGAGGAGCCTTGGCATCAACACCACAAGTTTGCAACCCTAGAGCGATGGCTTTGATGTTTTCAAGGGGTAGGGTTTAGGCATTTTTTATTGCAATTATAAATGGCCATAACCATCATCCTATCCACAAAATTTGATGAACAGGCCAAGATATAGACCCTACCTGGCAATTGGAAGGAATTCCAAACGATTTGTGGCAAATTTGGAACAATTTCGAGCCTTTGTGGTGTGCGCCACGCTCTGTATATGCATCATGCCCATGTATTTCCACCATTGTGGGGTCGCGCTCTTTATGTGCGCCGCGCCCATCTGTGTGTGCGCCGCACTCTGGAAAACGACTCCAAACTCACCTAAAACGCGTGCTTTGCACTCTCAGTCACTTTGCTATGTTTCTCTATAACCTTGGTGTGCACAATGATCTTGTTACTTGTGGAAACTTGTATATAAAGGCATTTGGAGTCATGGGTTTAATGTTTTCTTCTTCAAAACCCACTTTGATAATGTTTTTATTTTGACACTTTTCATTGATTTAATTCAACACTGAATTTCACTTTTCCCTTTGAATTTTTAGGTAGAATGATGAAATTTTTGGCACTTTTTGTAGGGGTCGCATGACATGGAATTTGGCTAAGGAAACCATGACTGCGCCTGAAGAGATCAACTGGAGACGTTTTTGGAAAATGATCACAAATGACACACTGTTTGACTTTTCTTCAAAACAGGGTTTTGAAGAACAGTGGTAATATGTCAACATGATGATGAAAATCTTTGAATCACAACTTTGTAAGGGTCCCCCTCTGGTCTGCGTGGCTTTATTAGACATGGTTGAAGACCAAATTGACTAATCCCTAGACCTAATGACTGAAAATGACTCTCGTCCATTAAAAGATCGAACATTAACTGTCATGGACTTTAGTGACCATTGACAAAAGACCTAAGCCAGCGGGTGTCAGACATGAGGGGAAATGACTAGCATGACCTTTTCCGTCAGATTATGGCATGCCCCTAGCGGAATGCAGCTGAGTGAATGGAGCGAGACACCAAAAAATGAGATGCAGAAAGAGTTTTGATCTCTGACGAAGGAATGACAAGACCGACTCTAACATTGGCTCCAATGGAGGATGGTAGCTCCAGCTCCTTGGAGGTGTCAAGCACTGCAGATCTTTGGGTGAGTAGACAGTGCCTTCATCAATTGGGCTATGGAGTCGTTATTTCGACAAACAACACAAGACTTTGACGCATTTATTGATTGGAACTTGACTTAAACTGACTTAATTATGAAACCAACATGACTGAGAAAACTGACTCAATGCAAAAGGAAATGACTCATGACTGACTTAACTAAAATAAGAACTGAAAAAACTTATTCAATGGCAGCAGTCCATCAAGATTCTAGGGTTTCAAATTATGATGAAAACCACCTGCATACTAATGAAATATGTACAATCATGTGTAATGTGTCTTCCAATGTAAGCAATCAAGCAGATGCCTTCTTGATTGATTCTCCTGATCAGATCTCCTAATCAACAACAGATACTGGTAACTAGGCATCCAAAAACACAGTTTACCATGATCTCCTTCATCACTGAATACTGCAATAATCACCTTCACTGCTGACTACAACATATTTGCCATTGGATCATGAAAAACATGAAGATTGACCTCTTGCTGGAAAAACAAGGTATGTTTTTCTCTTGATTCTGGTCTTTCTTCATAGAGAAGAGTATGTTCCTGGTCTTCAAAAAATTCTGAACAAATAGATGAGAAAATTTCCTCTTCAAAGAACATTTCAAAACATGAGACATATGAGGAAGAGCCTGAAAGGGGATCCTGAATGGTCTGGTCTGCTGAAGTCTGAATATATTGTAGGTCATCTTCATATGATATGACAGCTAGATTGTCTTTGCATTCATCAATGATGAGAAAAGAAACCTCAAAAGATTCTTGAAACCCAACACAATCATTTATATCATCTACCACATATTCATCCAGAGAAAGATTTTCACTTACTTGAACAAAGAACTCATCTTGGTGCTCATGAACTAACTGGATTACCTCTTGGTCTTATGACATGAGAACATTTGAATTCAAAACTCTGTTTTCTTCATCCCATATGGTTTTAGCAGCAGAGTTCTCTTTCATGGGACTTAGTACAAGGTTTTCTTGGTCATCACAATCTGAATCTACATCTGAAATGGCTGTCTTGACATTATCACATTCTGGAATTAGAGCTGGACTTCCTTGCATGTTGTCTTCTTCTATGGACAAATTTGAACCAACCCTTTTTCTTTCATCACTTTCAGTCATATGGACATCTTCAACCTGCTAATCTATAAAGTTGTTCATTGGACTGTCATCCTTTTCAAAAGAGGAAGAAGTTTCACCAACACTTTCTTGACCATGTGTGCACTGCAAATCTACTTTAGCTTGAGCTGGAACATGACTGTGCAAGAGTTGATCTATCTCGTCTTCAGGCAAAGGAGATAAGACCTTTTGTTTCCTTTTGCTCAAACAGTGATTGTCTTCATTAATTTCAATTGAAGGAGTGTACAAGTTTTCCTCATACTGCTGATCCATTTCATGTAATTCCTGTTGACCGTCAAGATGCAAAATTCCTTCATCTTCCACCGCACTAAAATCTTTATACTGCTGCAGATTTTCATGATCGTCTTTATGCTGTTGAAATGGATTTTCATACAGGACTTCCATGATCTCTTCATCCATGAAATTATCATCCTCATAATATTTTTCAAGGCTCTCAATAAAACCAAAAGCATGCTTGCAACAATCCCGACCTAAATTTAATGATGGATAAGATCAGATTTTCATGATCGTCTTTATGCTGTTGAAATGGATTTTCATACAGGACTTCCATGATCTCTTCATCCATGAAATTATCATCCTCATAATATTTTTCAAGGCTCTCAATAAAACCAAAAGCATGCTTGCAACAATCCCGACCTAAATTTAATGATGGATAAGATTCTTTATATCTCTCAATGAACATGGCATGAAAATCCTTTAGACAGTAAATGCAAGCAGTGGGAAAATTTTCATACCAAGATTGGGCTTCACCTTCCAGAGTGGCAAGGAATATCTTCATCAAGCAATCTTCAGGAATATCAACCTTCAACTTGCCAATGTGCATGTGAAATCTAACTAGATGTAAAGCAACATCCTTCCTACCATCATCTTTAAACGTAGGCAAATTCCTTGACCAATCTACTTTTGGAATCTTATTTGGAAATCTTGGAATGTGATCTCGGCTCATGGGAGCGTATCTTCTTGCAATCCGCTCCATTTTAAAAAATCTCAAAGCTACTGATCTCTCTGCAGTGGAGTCACCATGAAGGATTGATTGCTAGATTTTTCAGTGAATGGAGTCACCAAGTGAATGATTTCAACCTTCTTATCTCTGATCGCTGTTCACCATCAAAAATCAGCTCTGAACTTGAGATATGTACTAGGGCAAAACAATCTTCAAGAAAACCATTTTCTTCCCCAGTGGAGTCGCCACTCTGTTAGCACCTAAATCTGGCTTAGGCTTAAGGAAGGAAAAATTCAGGGTAACCACAAGCCACGCTCAGTCTCGTAGCTAGCCCTACCAGAACAGGAGAGGGCTCTCTCCGTGTCACGCTTAGTGAATAAATAAACGATATGGTCTAAGGTGACTTACAGTGAATATTGATTTTAGGCTAGGTAAATACATATATAAACAAGAAGCAATTTTTTATAAATGACTGAGTTTCTAGGATATATGAGACCAATGAACAGTATGAGCAGAAAATTTAACACAAAGGCACAGATTACTTCGTGAGGCAAGACAGGGGGAAAGTCTAGCAATTAAATTTGAAATAATGCGGAATGGAAAGATTGTTTAGGAGGGTGAAAAGGGCATAAACACATGAATCCTTTTCAACAGAAGAAGAAAACATAACATGAAACTTTCCCACAGGCAGAGGAATAAACATGAATTCTACCTTATCTTACTTAGAAAATTTCACTGGAAATAAATATGAATGAACTGTGAAACATAAAGAAATACATATGAAACATAAAGAGAACACATTTTCTACACTCACACCACATGAATCTCATGAACCAGAGCCACTGCCTTTCATTAATTCTCTATCAAAATATACAATGAAGAACCTCCCACAGTCTCCCAGAAATTACAACCAACCTTTTGCAAATGATTTGCATACAATAAATAGACTATGCCATGGGGAAATAGAACGACCAAGAGTTGGGGAGGTTTTAAAATCATTACAAAATGGAAATGGAAAGCCAACCATTAGTTACAGGTGCAGCGTTACAAAAATGACAAATGGCTTGGGTGACTGCTCGCCTTCCTTTGCCACTTGGATAGAAGCCAACCTTTAGTGAAAATATTATTTAAACTTTGCCTTAGCTGCTAAAAAAAGTGTAGTGTAAATGAGCGGGCCCACTTGGAGAAATTCGCGAATCAAAATGTCACGAAGCAGAAGTGATTTTGGCCTTTTGTCTATATGCGCTGCGCCCAAATCTATATGCGTCGTGCCACTTTGGAGGCGATTTTGAGGTACCTTCTGGAGTCCAAATTATGCCCAAGTGTGCTTGTTGGAAAGCCTGGACTGTCTACTTTCCAACCCGAGTGGAATTTCTGCATTTGGTGCTCATTTTCCCCTCCAAAAATTCATTATCCCAGGACTTCTTCCTGTGTGTCAAAATAGGGGCAGAGAGGTCATTGTTTGTGTGTCAAAATAGGGGCAGAGAGGTCATTGTTTGAGTCTTTTTGACCTCCTGGGGACTCAAAACATGCCTAAAATTCTTTTCCATGCACCATCAAGCATGATTTTTCATGATAAATCCAAAAATACAATCCATTTGTGATTTGGAGCTCCCAATCCTAAGCGTCGTGCCAGTGGCGCGACGCACAGGGAGAAAAACCCTGTGTTGTGCCCAAAAATTTGTCATGTGACCAAAATTTCCCCAAATTCTTTGAAATTTGGGCTGGAGGTTCCCTATGAAGTGCTATGCTAGGCCATAGAGGCTTTAGCCAAGATTCGAATCCAATCTTGCTCTTTTTGCCTCTTTTGCTTCTTTGTCGTTTTGCTCAATTTCGCCTTCAAACTCCTTATCCGAGCCTTTGAACTCATGTTTCGTGCCCTGTAGTGATAAACCATCCTCCTCAATATGGTTTTGTCCTTGTTAGCCTTCTCTAGTAGTCTCTCAAGGTGGATGTTGATACGCTCGAGCCAAGACTCTCGGTCATTGTTAATCTCTTGCTCTAAGGGAGTGAACTCAATCCTCCTATGTTGGGTAGCTTGGCGATTCTCACGGATGTGTTGCAGCTCCATGATCTCATGCTGGTCCTCGAGCTATTTGTTCCTCTGCTCCAAATACCTGATAATCCACTTGGACCTCTCCAAATTGAGAGACAAGGCTTGGATCTTCGTTTGCTGGTCTTGGATGCTCCTCCTAAGTTCGGCACTTTCCACATCTGTATCATCATCATGATTGAGGATGAAGTCAGCCTCTTTTTCACCTGATGGCCCCTCGTCATGCATGGGCTTCTTGCCCCTGTCCTGTACCTGTATTTCCGATGTCGGAAGCGAGGACCCTTCCACCCCATGTGGAGATAACACTCGCTTTGCTGCTGCAAACAAATGTCTACTGCCTCTCTGATAAGTGATGAATACTGGCATAGTAGTGGTCTCATGGTGCTCATACTGATGAGAAGGACCACCTATCTCAAGCTCAACCTCTGATAATACCTGTGAAGTGTTGAAGAGGTCACGGGAGATGAAGTCATCCCAAGTAATGCCCTGTAATCCTAGCTGATGATCGACCAAAATATTAATAAGAGCAAAGTGATAAACACTGCTAAGTTGCTGCTGAGGGGTTTTTTGCTGCATGAAGGTGTTCATCCTCTCTATGTTCCTGCAAATGAAATATGGGATGTTCATCATCCGTACCCTGGTAAAGTGCATGAGCAACCTGATGTGATAGGCCTATAGACGAGAGAACCTCCCCTCACAGCTGAAGTACTTCATGATAAACTTCATGAGTGGAGCATATTCATCTTTCAAATATCTGAATGGAAAAACTCTTTGGAGTTGCCTTAAGAAACTAGCCTTAATGTAAGGCTCATAGTGTTGCCGATCAACCTTCTGTTTCTTGTGCCACTGTTCTCCAACATTCGATATGCCGGTTGCTAATGAGACAGTTTCAGGTGTCAGTGTGAGGGTGACCCCGGCCAAGATAGAGAGATCTCCCTGTAGCTGAAGCACAAAAAGGCGGGTCAACTCATGATGAACTCGAACATTAGCTACCCTTTGACAAAACTCAAAACATGATAGATGCTGGAAACATGACATAGCAAGAGGGCAGGCCTGCAGTTCTGTGAGGGTGGTTGGCTCATCCCTAACATGTTTACCACTTTTGTGATGTCTCCGGGGGGCCTGTTCTTCCGAGGATAAATCACTTTGGGTTTCCATCTCATACTCTGATGAATGCTCGAAGGCCATGACTGTTGTATGTGTATTGTGCTTGGACTGCCCTTTGATGATGGTAGTGAAACTATGTGTTGATATGAACTCTGCACCAAGGGGAACAATGCAAAAAAGGGAGTGTTAGGAAGGGGAATAATATGCTAAGATTAGGGGTTATGGGGGGAAATTTTGTTTAGGGATATGTAGGAGGGTTTGGGGATTTGATAAGGTAGGGTTTTGGGGTTTTATAGTTGACAAATGAGTGGAGGGGATAGGGAATAGGTGTTTAGTAATGTTTTAGGGTAGGGAAAATAGGGAAAAATTGGATAGGGCGAAAGGGAAAAATGGAAAGAAGGGGAAAAATGAAAGGGAGGAGGAGCCTTGGCATCAACACCACAAGTTTGCAACCCTAGAGCAATGGCTTTGATGTTTTCAAGTGGTAGGGTTTAGGCGTTTTTTGTTGCAATTATAAATGGCCATAACCATCATTTTATCCACAAAATTTGATGAGCAAGCCAAGATATAGACCCTACCTGGCAATTGGAAGGAATTCCAAGCGATTTGTGGCAAATTTGGAACAATTTCGGGCCCTTGTAGGTGTGCGCCGCGCAACAAACCCAGTTCGCCGCACTCTGTATATGCGTCACGCCTATGGATTTCCACCACTGCGGGGTCGCACTCTGTGCGCCGCGCTCTCTATGTGTGTCGTTCCCCTCTGTGTGTGCGCCGCGCTCTGGAAAACGAATCCAAACTCACCTTGAGCGCGTGCTTTGCACTCTTAATCACTTTGCTATGTTTCTCTATAACCTTGGTGTGCACAATGATTTTGTTACTTGTGGAAACTTGTATATAAAGGCATTTGGAGTCATGGCTTTAATTTTTTCTTCTTCAAAACCCACTTTGATAATTTTTTATTTTGACACTTTTCACTGATTTAATTCAACACTGAATTTCACTTTTCCCTTTGAATTTTTAGCTAGAATGATGAAATTTTTGGCACTTTTTGCAGGGGTCACATAACATGGCATTTGGCAAGGAAACCATGACTGCGCCTGAAGAGATCAACTGGAGACCTTTTTGGAAAATTATCACAAATGACACACTGTTTGACTTTTCTTCAAAATAGGGTTTTGAAGTACAGTCGTAATCTGTCAACATGACGATGAAAATCTTTGAATCACAACTTTGTAAGGGTCTCCCTCTAGTCTGCATGGCTTTATTGGATATGGTTGAAGACCAAATTGACTAATCCCTAGACCTAATGACGGAAAATGACTCTCGTCCATTAAAAGATCGAACATTAACTGTCATGGACTTTAGTGACCATTGACAAAATACCTAAGCCAGCAGGTGTCAGACATGAGGGGAAATGACTAGCATGACCTTTTTTGTCAGATTATGGCATGCCCCTAGCAGAATGTAGCTGAGTGAATGGAGCGAGACACCAAAAAATGAGATGCAGAAAGAGTTTTGATCTCTGACGGAGGACTGACAAGACCGACTCTAACATGCCGAGTGGCCAGATCTCAGCCATTGGATGTGTGACAAGGGGTGCCACTACAGTGGGCATTGGGTTAGTGACAAGTGGCAATACTAGAGTGGCTAGTGGATGTGTGCCAAGTGGCGCGTTGAGTGGCCAGATCTCAAGAATTTTAATGAAGTGGCACAACCTCAACCAATGGTTGAATGCCAAGTGGTAGCAGCAGATTGGTATATTGGTATATCTCGACCAATGGCTGCGTGCCAAGTGGTGGCAGCAGATTGGGTATATCTCGGCCATTGGCATACTCTTGACATATCAGTTCACTGGCAACCTATGTGCGCCATGTGGAGTCTCTCAATGAATGAAATTTCTTTAACTAGACATATTTAGGCCGATAGGCCTTCCTATGCATCAACTTCTTCATCAACACTTTTACCCTGCTCCGTTCGATCAGGTGAGACACTTTCAACCGTTGATCTGAACCAGAAAACGAAACAACAGAAAATCAAGAAAGCACAAAAGAATGTCGATCGGAAAACTTTTGACATATGTACACAGATTTTTATGACATTTATGTCACTTTTCAGCTTTCCACTTCACACATGTTACACACTAATTTCCCAAAATTCAGCGAAATTTATGTAAGTGAACTTGGAGGATACTCGAATGAGAGAATTGATGCGAATGAGAGAATTGCCACTTCTTTCTAATGCATGTTTGTTCCTGTGCATGAATCTCTGAATCTAAATCTGGGCCAAGTGAGTGTGAGTTTGTTTTCTTCCCAGCATCAAAGGAAGGGCGGTCTACAGCAACTAAATTGTCGCGACTCTCTCTCAATAATGGCTCTACTCTCTCCCATTAATTTCAGGTACATACGATCACTAATTCATTTGTGCTCTGCTTTTCAATTGCGATAATATATTTTTAATTCATTTAAGCCATTTTAATGCAGGTCCAGCTATCTCAAATCTCATGCAGGGTATTCAAGAGGATTGATGGACAACAACCTCCAATTGAAGAGTTTGTAAAGGATGATCAATGCACAGGGATTCAATTACATGTATGGGTACCCCAATTCCTTCATTTCAGAATAGGGCATTTTCTTTATTTTTCTCTCGATTAATTCCTTTCAGCCCTGGAATGCTCGAAACCTAAATGTCAAAGCATCTATGTAATGAGTATTTTCTTTTAATTGAATGAATCTGAAATGTCAAATCAACCTTGTAATAAGTATTTTTCGACGATTTAGAGGTGCCATAAATGTGCATAGAGTGGTATCTGGACATGATTTTGAGGTATGTTAAAGTGCAGTTTTTCTATGCTTGAGACAGTCTATGCTGCTTACATCGACCGCCTTATTCAATTCCATCCTCAATTCCGCCTTACCTTTGCGAACATCCACAGGCTGCTCATTTATTTGCTTGAAGTCATAATACACATGTGCAAATGGTCTTGGAAACAAATGCAAATTTGAGTCTCAACTTGAAATTTAAGCAACTTGAAATTTAAGCATGGATTTACGATTCTGGTTCATTTCATACACACAAATGTTGTAGATAATTAAATGGTAATCAAATTAATCTTATCCAACATAATTTATACTTGGAAACCATCCATTATATGAGATAACCATATGCTTCTATCATGTTACTTGAAACAGGAAAGTCATTCACATAGGGTATTCCAGAATATTATTACATGTGCAACAATGCATCCAATTACATCTCAGAAAATTCTATAGAACTTGGTGCCCAGACAAATGAAAGCATGTTGTAAAACTTAAATTTGTGCGTTTAGGCTATAAGTCTGTTTTAGAATCTTAGATTTTATAAACATCCAAACCATCCAGAGTTTCAGCGATATCAAAGGATTGAAAATACATTAAATTTAGCGACAACAAAACTCATAAATATTTGTTTCAGTGATATCGAAGGACTGAAAATACACTAAATTTAGTGACAACAAAATTCATAAATTTTAAAACAGAGGTGTATAGAGATTGAACACGTCATCACTTTTAGATTTATTAGTGCTATTTAGGGTGTTTGGAATGTGAATTAGTTCTGGGCAATGCCATCCAGATTTGCATTCTAATGCACCAACAACGTATAATTATGCTAATAAAACCATCCAACCATTTAACATTGTTGAATTCTGTATATACAGAAGGTCTTCTAGCTTGGTGTCTTAGCTATGGAGAGATTGTTTTGCCTCTTCATATGCTTGGGTGTGACATGCATGAGACATGCATGACATGCAAGCTATTTATAACTTCTTTCTTATATTTAAGACTAGAAGGCATGAGAGAAGTAAGTTAATTTATGTGATTTATCTTTTGTAACTCGACAATTTAATCTTAGCCTTTGGTCTAGGCCTTTGTGAGACTTTAATACTGATTAGATGTTGCAGATAGGCAGGGATATTTAGTTTCACTGTTTCAAATTTTTGAAAGTAAAACCAATGAATTATCAATATAATTTTACAATAATAAAAAACAATTAGAAGGCCTTTAGCCAGCTCAAATTGCTCATCCGTTAGGCTTGAACCAACATCTCTTCTAGAGAAATTCAACAATTCTAATTTAATAATCCTATTGGCCTCTCTTTGTACCTTTTGGGACAATTGTTAGTTATAAATAATTCTAAATAAATCAGAGTCTGTCATGTGGGATAAATGGTGTTTTGTTGTTTTCATTATCAACGGGTCCACCCACATTGATATGGCAGCGTCCACGGCTTGTAGAGCTACATTCCAAGTGTCTGCACAGATAGGGTTGCGTGGTACACACATTTCCCACAAGTCGGCGCGGTGATGGTTTTAAATATTGCCCGAGAGTTCAGTGCCAAAGTAGCTAAAACCAAAGCGGCACACCATGGTTGCTTGTTTCCACTCTAAAATGGATTGCAGTCATTGTGTCTGCTCAGGGAGGGATCTGGGGGGTGGCTTGCCATTGTTAACCTGAGGCTGTGGGTGGCTAAGATGCTCTGTCATTTTGATTAACCTGGGCCCTTGAGAGATCCATGATACACACACCAGGGATGTAATGGAAAGCACCCATCTTCTCTCAACCCAAAATTGTGGATGAACTGATACTTACCCTCAAAATTATATGATTGTTGAAGCCTGGTTTTAGAATCACAATCGAGGAAAAAACACAGCGCAATAATTGTTCACAAAATTATCGCAGTCTAGAATTAAGTATGAACTCGACGTTTCTCATCACCCCTTACACTCTTGCGCGAAACAAAAAGTATCAATGGAATTCCAAATTAGATTCAATTCAAAAAAGTATCAATAAGTATAGATATAATTCATGTCTTACTTGTCAAAATACTTATTCTTTGCATAAGGTTCATAGGATGCTTATTCACCGCTCTAGCTTTGTAATGGTGATTGACCTTTGGGCGTTTTTCTCTGGCAACATACACTAGGTGAGGTAGAATGCCGCCCTCATCTTTATTGTTTTCCTAGATAACCTATATGTAAATATGGAAGGTATAGGCATTAATTTGATCATATATATATAATGGTTTATGGGTAAAAGATTCACTTCTTTTTTTTTCGTTTCGTAATGGGAAGATGTGATGAGTATAAATTTGGATAGAAAGAATTAATAAAGAAATTCTCACGAAAAAAAATAAATAAATAAAA
>APFE030148769.1:0-17158 GCA_000404065.3 Pinus taeda
AAAAATAATGAACATATTATGTAGCCTCTCATAGTCCCTAGTAGAAGAGAAGTGAAGAATATCGATGTGTACTTACAACCATTGATAGATGAATTTAAGGAATTATGGGAAGGGATACATATGTATGATGTATCAAGACCCATCACAACAGAGGTGAGTTTTATATTATATGGCATATGTTCTTACACCACACTTGATAATCTAGGTTTAGGAGTTTTCTTTCGTAAATTACATTCTTATTAATTTGTTTAGTAACATATTGTTTCACATATTAATTTAATTCATTGCAATTGTTTCAGATCTTCATGGTCACTAATGTGTCAACCTATATACAATAATTTCATAGGTCTTGTAACAAAAGGGTAGCATGGATGTAAATGTTGTGGACCTTCTCTGAAGGCTAAGTGGTTCGACCACCTACGAAATCAAGTTTATGACTACTGGAGGGTATTCCTCCTAGAAGAACACCCTTACAGAAGAGAAACATCCATTTTAAATGGTAAACCAAATAAAATCCAAAGGCCTGCAATAATTACACCAGCTAAATGGCTTAGACCATATGAGATAGAGAAGGAGAAGGAGTTTGCAGAAATGTGGAGTTTGCAGAAATGTTAGATTCAAATGGGGAGCCTATGTTCAACGATCTAGATTTCTTCGACACCTATGTTGAGAAATTACCCATTGGGATGAAAAAGAAATTTGTGTTTTATGAGCTCTGATATTGGGAGCAACTTAATATTACCCACTTACTAGATCCCATGCATATATTTAAAAATATTTCGTCTTCTTTATGGAGGCACATATCATCGAAATAAAGTGAAACATTGGTTGTTAGAAGAGATATTATTTCTTCAAAAGATAAAAAGAAACATTGGCCAAGACAAGAAACTAGAGGAGAGGTTGGCCCCTCTTGGTCTTTCAAAGAAGGCGATGTACTTTGGGTTTTTAATAAATATGGTATTTCTTTCTCAAAGGAAGTTATAATGAATGTGAGGGTGCCTTATTTATATGGGTCTTCATTACGACATTGCTTCAATGTGGATGCCCGTTTGTCATGGTATAAATCACATGACTACTTGAACCTTATAAGCGTACGTATGTTAAAAACATGATTTTATTATTTTTTGTTTTTATGTAATGGGGTATTTTATAAAAAAAATTGTTGTATAATGTATTATTTATTTTGCAGTGTCATTACCCTCTTCTCGTGTGTGGGTGTGTGAACCATGACTTTCGCTAAGACCTATGACGTGCCATATCTAAATTATATGCATTTGTACGTTGGATCACATCAAAGGAGAATCATATGGCTAGCATTCCATGGTGGCATCAAGATATAGCTGAGATTTTTTGTATGTTTGAAAAGGAATTTCCGAAGAGTTTCATGGACTTGCAGGTTAATCTTCTAATTCACCTAGTAGATGAGGTTGGATTAGTTGGGTTCATTTCTTGTCACTGGATGTTATTCTTAGAGAGGTACATGAAGAAATTGAAAGGTTTTGTTTGACAAAGGGTAAAACCCGAGGGGTCTATGACAGAGGGGTATATATCATATGAGTATTTCTATTATGCTAATGAGTACATCAAGCAGATTGATGTAATTTCCCTAGTTAAAAATCCATGTAATAAAGTTAATAAAGGCGAGATAATAACCAAGGTCATGGAACACATATTCCAAGATGAATGTTGGGAAAAAACATAGTGATGGGGATCACTTGTGATTAATTAATGGCTAAGTAAATTGGAAAATGTAATGGCAACGAATTTGAAAAGGTATGCAACATTTATTGGGATTTATTTATCAAAATAATGGAAAGGAGGAGCAAAGGGAGGTGAAAGGTCACAGGTTTCATGTTAGGAAGAAAATGAAGGAAAATAATGAAAAATTGAAGAAAATAGTGGCCTCATTAATAAAAAGGCTTCTCGTGATCAATTTGTAGTTTTTTGCTAGTTTAGTTTTGGAGCCCTCATTTTCTACTCTCTCTCATACTCTTGGACACTTAAATGTTTCTTGGAGCATTTTTGGAGGAGTGTGGCATACTTGGGATTTGGATCAAGAAGGCAAAGGAAGAGCAGAAAAGCGCAAGAGGACATCGGGATTAACAACTACAACAGGTTTTTCTTGCAGGTACTGAATTACATGTATGATTTCCTTGCTAGTTTGGCATGCATGGCACATGGATGTGGTGTCTTGGTTATAATATTTCATTGGCATGGAGGTTTTCCTAGATTTATAGTGGGTTTTCCTAGCCTTTCTATTTCTTTCATAACCATGGCATAGTGGGTTTTACCTTTCTTTTTTGTTCGGTTCTCATGTTCCTTTGGCTGTGGGTTGAGTTATTAGTTCCTAGAATCATTGGTTGGAAAAATTCTCTAGAAGCCCTATAACATCTTGGATTGAGTTACTAGTTCTAGAAGCCTTGGTTGGAAAAACTCTCTAGAATACCTTGGTGGGTTGAGTTACTAGTCATGGAATCCCTGGTTGGAGAAACTCTTTGGAATCCCGACAACATCTGTGGGTTGAGTTACTAGTCTTGGAATCTATGGTTGGAACAAATGCTCTGGAACCTTGGACAACTTGGATAGAGACCGATCTATTGATGGTTAGTGGTGTTTGACTGAGAGGTGGAATCACTAGTTAAGGGTTGAGGTGGTTTGGCCTCTTGAAGCCTTGGTTTGGTTTTGTTTGATTTGTTCCATGAGATCCCATATTAATGTTTGGAATATGGCATGGGGGTGATTGGCTGAAAGAAAGATTTGTTTCAACCCAATCTATGGTCAGGTGGTTCGTGGAAGTCCCCCACTTGGTTTCATTTCGCATATGTTAATAAGAGTTTGTTTCCTCTTGTATTTGATGGGAAAATGTACTTGTTATTATGTGATTTATATGGTTGTCGTATCCTTGCTATTTTCATGGTTTATATGTTGGTTATGAGAATTATTTATAGCAATTTTGATGTATGGCTCTCATCATGTTTTGCCTAGTAAATGAATGAACAATGAATATGTGACCTAATAGTGGGTAATGAAACTATTGTGATAAGGCATCAATTCTTCCTAATGATTCTCAAATAAGAATTAGACCCCTATGCTCATATATGTTGTTATGATCTTCAGAATGCATATTTGTGACATGTTTGATGAAATGACTGTCATGGCTAATAGGGGTCCAGTCAGTTCATTGATTAAATTTTTGCATCCATACTCATGTTTTGATGTTATTTATAATTCTTGAAGGTTTCATGGAGTTATGGGAAGTGGCCTTATTCCTAACCCTGAAAAAGTGGCACAAAATCTAGGGTTGTTGGCATTGAAGTAGCTGAGAAAGTCCATAGTTGTTGGCTTTCCCTTACGGTGGAAGAGATTATAGGTCCATAGTCACACGCATGGCTTATTAAGGGAGTGAATAGGGTGTTATATGGTGATATTTTCAGTTTATTGAAGGGTTTATCACCTATAAGGGTAGGGTGGATCCTAGAGGTTCTGTAGCATGTGTGGAAGGTCAGTTTGGTTTAGTTCTATCAGTTCCACTTCCTTAACTATACATAGGGAGTTGAGTCACATCATAGTATCCTATTGTCACATGTTTACCCCACTAGACTGAGTAGCTTGGGTAAATGTGGAAGGAGGTAGTTACATAGTGGTATCAAAGCATGGTTCACCCCTTGGATTAGATGAGTGGTGTGTTAGTCATGCATTCACTTCGGTTGCATATATGTGTTCTCTATGCTTATGCTCTATGTACTTGTGTGTATGCATGGTGGTGATCATGGTTGAAATGGCGTTACCATGTGGAAGTGGATGGTGTCTTGTTGGATGTAGTCGTCATGAATGTATGTTGGTTATGAATGTCAGAGCTTATATATTGTTATGCATAGATTGATATGGTTGTAGTTGTCATGCATGAGGTAATGGTATGTGGTTGGTATGATCAGGCATTGATACCTAGATAATGGCTAAAAATTATGATTAATGCATATATGATTATGTTTATACATGTATTATGCTAGTCTAGTTGGTCTTGTAGACAACATATCCTCCCCGAACTATATTGAGGTACGTTGGTTTGCTTATGATTTAGTTTAGCTAACATGATATACCTTGCAGGAAGAGAATATCCAAGATGACTAGAAGAATGGTAGACTACAGTTCATAAGGTTCTCCCTATGGATCAGATGAGAAACATGGCGTTGGGCACTCTTCTAGCATAGAAGACACATTGAGAATTTTGAAGGAATAAATAAGGAGTTACAAAGCAGATAATGATAGGATCATTCAAGAACAAGAGAAATAAGAAGAAGTTAATGTAGTCATACTTCATAGCTTTTCAGACTTGTAGAGAGATGGACCACTTCAGATTAGCTATGTGTAGGAGGATAGGACTAGTGGGGCATTTGATAGTATATCTCATGGTCGACACAGGTTGAATATATATGACACTATCATGGATGAAAGATTCTTGGATACACCTGATAGGTGAGGCAATGGATATGGGATTTACTCTAGTTCTGGTTTAGATAGGTATCACTGTCGATATTTTTTGGATGAGTTCAAGAAAGAAAATCCACCTACATTTGATGGAGAAATGAAGAAGTCACAGGATGTCAAAGCATGGTTGCTTGGTATGAACAAGTTCTTCAGGTTGCATTATTACTCAATGAACATGAAGGACAAAATAGCTACATTTAGTCTTAAAGGAAAAACATACATTTGGTGGGAAGATGTAAAGAATATTAGAGGAATTCATGAAGAGGAGTTGACCTGGAGTGAGTTTAAGACACTATTCAAGAAGTACCTATCAGAGAGATACTAAGATGAAGCCAAAGGAATTCTATGAGCTAGAGATGGGATCTATGATTGATGAGGAATACACTAGTAGATTCTTGGAGTTATTGAGGTATGTGCCTTACCTCAAGGAGGAGACTGCCAATATTCATAGATTCATTAGTGGGTTTTCATATCATTCAAAGAAAGGATTTAGTTTAATGAGCCTATATCAATGGAGGAGGCCATTCAGAATCTAAATCATCATTATGAGAAATCAAAGCACAAATTTTAAACTAAGATGGACTGGAAAGATAATGCAGAGAACAAAGGAAAATGGGAAAATAAGTGACCAAGGCCTCAGGACACACGTAAAAAAGAGAATGCAACACCACATAAGAAGTTAAATGCATTTGATAGAGGGCAAGAATTTTAGTCTGGGGAGCAGAACAAGGGTGTTGGATAGAAGCCTTTACAATATTGGACATATGGCAAGGATCATCATCTAAGATATTTTCGATAGCATTAGGGTGGTAGACCGAAGATTGACGGTGCATAGGAATCACGTACAGTGGAAGATGTCGGACAGTGTCCCTCGGATTTATGCAACACTGAATAGCAAGAAGGAAGATTACTATGCATATATTATTGAGATGGATGGTAATTTTTGTGATCAAGTCGTTTCTATTTTGATTGACCTTGGATCTAATTATAATTATGTTAACCCTGACTTGGTGTATAAGTGTGGTTTCACTAAAGAAGTTCATGTAGAATCTAGGTTAGTGTAGTTGGCTACAGGTACAAAGAAGAGATTTCATCATTGGATAAGAGATTTCACATTTGAATTGAATGTTATGCCTACCTTAGCACATTTAAATGTATTGTCATTGGATCATATAGTATGCTTTTGGGTATGGAATGGTTGTATCTTCACAGGACTAAGGTGGATTGTTATGACAAAGCTATTGAATGCTTGGATGAAAATGGAGAACAGAGAACCTTACAGGGTAATAAGAAGGAAACATCAATTAGGATGGTGATATATATGTAGGTAAATCATAGTCACAAGAAGGGGTATGTGTTATTCGCAGTGCATATTTCTAGTGATTAAGGTAATTAAGTTGAGGATGCAAATGTCTTGAGTAGGTACCTGGTTTTATAGTAGTTTCAGGATATGTTTCTGGCATAGATTTTAAAGTTGTTGCCTTATAGGGAAGTTAAGTTTTCTATTGAGATAGTACAAGGGGCAGCACCAACATCAAAGGCACCTTACAAGATGAGCACACCAGAGATACTAGAGATGAAGTTACAATTAAAGGAAATACTTGAAAAGGGATACATCAGGCCAAGTGTATCACCTTAGGGTGCACTGATGTTGTTTGTGAAGAAGAAGGATGGTACTCTTAGGTTATGCATTGATTATAGGAAGTTGAAAAAGGTGGCGATTAAGAACTAGTATATGTTTCCAAGTATTGATGACTTGTTTGATTAGTTGAAAGGAGCAACAATATTCTCGAAGATTAATCTGAGATCTGGATAATTTGGTACGCATCAAGTAAGAGGACATTTACAAGACAACTTTTTGGATGAAGTATGGGCATTATGATTTTATTGTATTTCCATTTGGTTTGACTAATGCTCCAACTACTTTCATGTGCTTGATAAATAGTGTGTTTCATCCTTATTTTGATAAGTTTGTTGTTGTATTAATTGATGACATATTGGTATATTCTAAAAATGAAGAAGAGCATGCCAAACACTTAGCATCGGGATTGAGATTATTGAGAGAGCATCAGTTAAATGCTAAGCTCAATAAGTGCATTTTATTTTAGATAGAGGTACATTACTTTGGAAATGTTGTTTCCAAGGAGGGTATAGCAGTGGATTCGAAAAAGATAAGGGCTATCATGGAATGGGAACTCCTAGAAATGTGGATGAGGTAAGATCATTAATGGGACTAGCATGTTATATAGGAGGTTCATCAGGAATTTCTCTTAGATTTCATATCATATCACATCATTATAGAGGAAAAGTAGGAAGTTTGAATGTACAAAAGAATGTGTAGCAAGTTTTGAACAATTGAAGCAGTTGTTGATGAATGCTCCAACGTTAAAGATTTCAGATCCAGATAAAGAGTTTGTAGTGTGCATGGGATTTTGCAAGAGGGGGTTTATTGGAGTCCTTATGCAAGAAGGATAGGTGGTATGCTATGAATCAAGGAAATTGAATGAGCATGAGAAGAATTATCCAACACATGATGTTGAGTTGGCAACGATCATTCATGCATTGAATATGTGGAGGCATTATCTTTCTGGTAGGAGGTTTTTATTTATGAGTGATCATAGTGGGTTGAAATACGTATTTTACCAATCGAATGATGATGCATCTAATATGATAAGGTATCAAATATTCTTAGTGATTCTCAGATAAGTATGAGACCCCTATGCTTAGATATGTTGTTATCACCTATAGATTGCATATTCGTGACATGTTTGATGAAATTCCTGTCATGTCTAGTAGGGGTACCATCAAGTGTTTGTTAAAATATTTACATTTGTATCAAATCCTCAATGTTATTTTTCATTCTTGAAGGTTTCATGGAGTTTTGGGAAGTGGCCTGAGTCCTGGCCTTGAAAAGGAGCCATAGAATCCACGGTTGAAAGCTCAGAACTAGCTGAAAAGGACCCTAGTCGCTTGCATGCCCATGTTGTGAGAGCGATTGGAGGGCCCCAGTGGCACGCATGCCCATTTCATGGGAGCGACTGAGGCTCTAGAGTAGTGAAGTGTCAAGTTGTCTTAAGGGTTAAGCACTTAGAAGGGTTGGTTGTTTCCTATAGCTTTCGTGACATGTGCAAAAGGTCAGATTGATTATGTTTGGTTGGTTCCACTTCCTTAACTGTACATGGGGAGTTGAATCAGATTGTAGTAGCTGCTCGTCACATGTTTACCCCAATAGACTGGTTAACTTGAATAAATGTGGGAGGAGGGTGTTACAGAATCAAAGTCCTTTTTGTATGGGGTTCATTAACATAACACTCATTCACTATCAATCCAAAGCCCCATGGCAAACAAAGGAACACATTTTTTTTTTAAGAAATGGTTAAGGGTTTTGCAATAATAATACTAGATTATGAGCTAGAAGCCTTATAATATCTTTTTGTTCTGCGATAATGTAAATATTCACCAGACCATACAAAATTAGTGCCATCTCTAGGATTTAATTTCTTCCCTATTCTAAATATATACTTTCTTATGAATATACAAAAGATCCCAAGAATCAGAAGGTATTTACGTTACAACATATATCAACAAAATATTTTAACTAAAACCAATAAACCCGTCCTTAGCTTCCCCAATCAACAACGTCCAAAACTAGGCTTGGAATTCCTCTGTGAGTGAAGAGGCTTCTTATCACGAACTACACTAGGAGCAACACCTCCAAGAGAAATTTGAGCACTACCAACCATACAATTCCCTAGAGTTGTAACTCGAGTGCTAAGTGCAATAACTTCCTCATGGAAGTCATTCAAAGAAATTTCCAGACTACTCAAAAGTTAGAGGAACTTAGCTTCTAATAATAATTCTTAAGACTAGCATTGTCTCTCATCCATGTCATCCTGTTGTTTCGTAGAAACTTTGGCAACACCTCAACCAAATCAAAAAATTTAAGAAACAAAGAACCAACATCAAGGCTTTCTGGAAGACAATGAGGTTGTTCCATTTAAGAAAACGACCACTGAACCCGACTTGCAAAAGAAATAACAAGCTTAACCCACACCCCAAGACTAGAAAGGTAAGGCTTCCAAAGAATTTTCTGGAGTTCCACATAATCTATTATATAATTGAGACTGAAACACTACCATAAGCCATATTGAGGAAAATTTTCATATCCAACCCAAAATCCTTTAGAGGATGATGAATAGATTGATAATTGAAAGTGCAGGGTGATGAAATTAACTCCAAC
This sequence comes from Pinus taeda, assembly GCA_000404065.3. Taxonomy (NCBI): domain Eukaryota; kingdom Viridiplantae; phylum Streptophyta; class Pinopsida; order Pinales; family Pinaceae; genus Pinus; species Pinus taeda. The sequence goes on from APFE030148769.1 coordinate 8,729, forward strand.
CCACTTCTCAGAGAAAGAAACTCCATATCCATATTGAATTCCAGTCGCTCCCACCAAATAAGAATTAAATTCTTATGCCTCATTTTGTAGATGAGAAGAAATATTTCGAGACACATAATAAGGTGGAGGGGACACCTAGAGGAAAATTTTAAAGACCGACGTCAGAAATTAATAAATATCTAGATCCCAATACCACTTATCCTTTTATCAAGAGCCATAGACCATTTAGAGTAGGAGGAAAATGCCTCATCTTCCCTTTCAAAAAATTTCCATATGTGTCAAAATTTGAATGAAAGTGAATACGCCTTGGGAGTCTCATCATGACTATGGTATATAGATGATTTTAAATTTTCGTTGATCCAAATATAATATTCCTTGGCCCAAACATAGCCTTTTTTTCTAAAATGTCTACCACTGAATTCAAATGTCAACAAACATGGGAAAATTCCATATGCTTGAATTGAGAGGCAAGTAAGAGAATCCTTTGGAGAATAAGAGGGAAAACAAAGCTCGACTCCATCACAGCCTAGACCACCTAAAGAATTATAATCATTGAATCAATAAAGACTAGAATAATGTTAAAATTTATTTCCAAAGAAGTTTCTAGACCCTTCCATAGAGAAAGAAACTCCATTTCATGGGAGTGACTAAGGCTCTAGAGGAGTGAAGTGTCAAGTTTTCTCAGGGGTTAGTCACTTAGAAGGGTTTGGTTGTATCTTGTAGCTTTTGTGACATGTGAAAAAGGTCAGATTGATTGTGTTGGGTTGGTTCCATTTCCTTAACTGTACATGGGGAGTTGAATCAGATTGTAGCAGCCGCTCATCACATGTTTACCCCAATAGACTGGTTAACTTGAGTAAATGTGGGAGGAGGGTGTTATAGAATCAGAGAAATTTTTGTGGAGTCCTTAACACAACACCCATTCACTATCAATCCAAAGCCTCATGGTAAACAAAGGAACATGAATTATTTTTTTTAAGAAACAGTTAAGGGTTTTGCATTACTAATACTAGATTGTGAGCTACAAGCCTTATAATATCTTTTTTTCTCTCACAATGTAAATATTCACGAGACCATACAAAATTAGTGTCATCTCTAGGATTTCATTTCTTCCCTATTCTATATATATATATATATTTATGAATATACAGAAGATCCCAAGTATCAAAACGTATTTACATTACAACATATATCAACAAAATATTCTAACTAAAACCGATAAACACGTCCTTAGTTTCCCATATCAACATCGTCCAAAACTAGGCTTGTCATTCCTCTGTGAGTGAAGAGGCTTCTTTTTATGAGGAACCACACTAGGAGAAACACCTCCAAGAGAAAGTTGAGCAATACTAACCATACAATTCCCTAGAGTTGTAACCCGAGTTCTAAGTGCAATAACTTCCTCATGGAATTCATTCAAAGAAATTTCCAGACTACTCAGAAGTTAGAGGAACTTATCTTCTAATAATAGTTGTGAAAAATAGCATTGTCTCTCATCCATGTCATCCTGTTGCTTCCTAGAAACTTTGGCAACACCTCAATGAGACCCAAAAATTTAAGAAACAAAGAACCAACATCAAGGCATTCTCGAAGACAATGAGATTGTTCCATTTCAGCTAAGGACCACTGAACCTGACTTGCAAAAGAACTAACAAGCTTAACCCACACCCCAAGACCAGCAAGGTAAGGCTTCGAAATAATTTTATGGAGTTCCACATAATCTATTATATAATTGAGACTGAAACACTGCCATGAGCCATACTAAGGAAAAATTTCATATCCAACCCAAAATCCTCTCGACGATGATGAATAGACTGATGATTGAAAGTTTAGGGTGATGAAATTAACTCCAGCCCACTTCTGAGAGAATGAAACTCCATAGCCATATTGAATTCCAGTCGCTTCGACAAAATAAGTATTAAATTTTTATGCTTCATTTTGCATATGAGGGGAAATATTTCGAGACACATAATAAGGTGCAAGGGACACCTAGAAGAAAATTTTGAAGACTAATGTCAGAAATTAATAAGTATCTAGATCCCAATACCGCTTATCCTTTTAACAAGAGTCATAGACCATTTAGAGCAGGAGGAAGATGTCCCATCCCCACTTCGAGACAAATTTCCATAAGTATCAACATTTGAATGAAAGTGAATATGCCTTGGGACTCTCGTCATGACTATGGTATATAAATGATTTTGAAATTTCTTTGATCCAAATATAATCTTCCTTGGCCCAACATGGAGCCTTTATTTTGCAAAATGTTTGCCATTGAATTCAAATGTCTTCAAACATGGAAAAAATTCCATATGGTCGAATTGAGAGGTAAGTAAGAGAATCCTTTGGAGAATAAGAGGGAAAAAAAGCTCGACTCCATTGTAGCAATGGCCACCTAACAAATTATAATCATTGAATCAATGAAGACTAGAATAAAGTAAAAATTAATTTCGAAATAAGTTTCTAGACCTTTCCATAGAGAAAGAAACTCCACTTGGTTGTTTGTCGCATGATCAAGACCCCATGCAAATTGTGCCACAATTTTTTCATTGGGGTTGAATAATGCCCCTCTTACTCTTACCTCCACCATAAAGGAACATGATTATTAAAATAACAAATATGACGCATTGTGTAGGATAGTTGAATTCCATAATGATTAGTTACGCTACACTAGAAGCATCAACATTCTCCACCATGGAAACCATTCAAATTTTACTAAAAAACCTTTTTATTATCTTTAGAAAAAAATTAAACATAAAAGTTTAATTACATACCTTAACTGATATATTTCCTTTATTATGAGGTATATAATGTCATTTCCCATTCCTTTTAGCCTTAGAATTTGATGTTTTCTTATGAGGTAACCCTTTCATACTTTGAGGTTGTTGGTGAAGCTTCTCTTGGATCTACATGAATAAACTGAGCATGGTTTCAATTGTTTTCTGGTTTTTATAATGGACAAATAACTTAACTTGTTCATTTTATTCACATAACTTAAAAGACATGTTTTTTCAATTGGGCTTATCTTAGTTGGTTGGGAGAAATAATTGTTGTCCTCCCCACCTAGGTTCAATTCTTGCAAGACACATGTTGAGGTTTATTGTAATGGATTTGAGCTCTATTGTTGAGTTTGATTAGTACCTAGAGGACCAAAACATGTACGTTCTTCATATGGAATATAAATATATTTCTCATAAAGAGGGGAGGGAAGAAAAACATATGAGACTTGTTTCGGTTTTTGAAGTCCATTACTCACATTATTAATGTTTCCATTTTATGGTGTTTTAGACATCATAATGCTCACTTCAACCAACTCTGATGATGCAAGACAACTATAAGTAATCAAAATTTGTTTTAGTATTTTTGTATATTGAAATATCTATTAATCGATCAAGTAATGAGTAATTATATTGAAACGAGTGCAAACATTATCATGTTAGCATTGTACTATCTATAGTGTATTTTGAATCTATAGTGGCACAAAATGTTGGTGTATGTTTGAATCTATAGTAGTACAAAGGGTTAGCCCTTGCATACATTTAGCTATTTTTGGATTTTTGCCACACTTACACGAGTATGACCACTTTGTTTTAAAGGCCAAACTTATTGGTACATAAGGTTTCCACGATATATTGTATTTTTCCCATGTTACAAATCTCTGGGAAAGCCCTTGGATAATTTCCCTCATTTTGAAGATGATACATAGGGAAAACCCTAGATTATTAAGGCCACAAGGCCAGTCGAGAACAATTATGAAAACCATTAGAGAAATATACTATATATGAGCTCAACATGTCACTTGTGGGAATCGAACCTAGGTGGGGAGGATGATAGGAATTCCTCCAGCCACCTGAGATAAATCCAATTGTATGTTAATGCATTAACTTTCTGCTTGGAAATTTACTTGAAATTTTTGAAAAGGGATGGAAGATGCTTTCATACTTATCTTCATTTTGGAGATTTAGTTTAAACCACAATTTATTGTGACTATTTCTCTTTATCATATTAACTTTTCGTTTCTTTTTCTATCAAGATAACTAGAAAGTTGGATAAAGATCTCACTTTCTAACACTTAGTTTCATAAAGTGTATATGGACAAGGAAGTAGTTCTATTGTAAAACTTCCCTCTTTATTTTTATTATGTATTTAGAGGTTCCAAAATTGGATAGGATGAGAAAAGATCCCACTCCCACCTATATTTTATTGTATAATCCTAATAAATACATATGTGATATGAGATAGTGCAATTTCAAAATTGGTACCATGATTAGTGAAGGAAACTTGTGAAGATGAGAAATCATGATTCACTAAAGCCAAAGAAACTTAACAAGTTCCATTTATTGCAATACTATGTTATACATTATGTTGTAAAGAAATCTAATACATCGAGTTCTACTTAGAGGGTTCTAAATCATTCTCATTCTACATGGATTTATTGTCTTAATATACTCTTTACTTGAACATTCTTTGTTATCTTCCATTCATTAATTGAGTTATGCACTTTTCTTTCATATTTTTATTATTCCTCGATTAAGTTTTGGGCATATTATGCATATAAAAATTCATTAATGAGGTTAATATTGTGTCAATAACATACATTAGGGGAGGCTTTATGAGGGTTTTGGGTATAAATCATTATCACTAATAAAGTGAAGAGATGGATATATATGTTATCCAGAGACATCAATTTTAAGCCATAATTATATACTTCAAATGATACTATAAGAAAATGAAGAAAACGAGATAATTGATTCAAAGGCATAAGTGTAGCCTTGTCTTGAGAAGCATATTGTGTTATAAAATAGGCTATTATATTTGTTTGGCCTTTCTATAATGTAAAAACAAATAGAATATGTATCATAAAGAGAATTAAAAATAGGTCTTTGTGATTTTTTACTTAATTGTTGGTTATGGGCTAGTGCTTTCAGAAGAGAGACATAACTAAAATGATAAAATTGAAAAGCACATACATGAAAAACACAATTGGGTTTTGGAAAATGTGAGTGAAATACATTTATATTTTTGTTGGGAAAAATCAATTAAAATGTAAAAACCTCCCAACAGATTACGTATAAATCGTGAAGGTGCAAGATCAAAGGATATTTTTCTTGAATGAATATCACTAATTAGATGAAGATGTTAACTTTCAAAGAGAAACATTACTCAAATGCAATGTAACACTACTCATGATGCACTAATTCCTGGAATTGAATATTGAACAACTATTAAATTTCATATTTATAACTATTTCTCTTTATACTCAACATTTCTTTACACCCTTTGGACCAATAGATAGATTAAAACGTGGTGAAAATAAAGTAAATTTAGCTCTTAGAAATAATTAAACAAAATAACTTTTATAAAACTACTAAGTGAGTGATTATGAATGATAACTCTTTTAACTTTTCAATCTAACTATTTTCAAAATTTTATTTTGGTGTAGATTATATATATATATATATATTCTAATCAACGCCCATAGAAACCGAATCACTCTTATTCACACCATAGAAACTGAATAACGCAGGTAAAAAAAACTACAGCAACATAAAAAAATTATAAAATAATATCACTGACTTTAAAAGATGGTTTAATGGATGGTAATTAGAAAATTGGTTTAATGAGTAGTAATTAAAAGATTGGTTAGCGGTGAATTTGAACACAACGGTCCAAAAAAGCAATCATAAAACCCATGAACGCCTTAGTTATTATACACTCGGCCGCGCGTGAGGAATGAAGAATGTGAGGGATCGGTGGTTATATACTTTGCCGCTAGTGAATGAAGAATGAGAGGGATCGGTGGAATGAGAGGAGGAAATTCACCAGCGAAGAGGAGGTGATCGAAGTTTTTGCAGTCCGAAAACAGCAGCAAGGCGATCTGAGTGGATTATTCATGGAGGGTAATTTTCTGTTTCTTTAATTTGCTTTAATTTGTTTTTGTTTATTTCTCTGTTTATTCCACTGGTTAACCATGGAAACCAAGTAACCTGACCATTTTTTCCTGTTCAATCTACAGGTGGTTAAGCATGGGTGTTCTTTCTCTCTCAAGGTCTTTGATGTAAAGTTGTCTATCTTATGGAGCGCTCCATAATGTTCTGTGTAGTGTTGTATGCATCCATGTCCTGTCCTGTGTAGTGTTGTGTTATGTTTGTAATGTGGGTTGTGTAGTGTTGTGGTATGGTTGTTTTGTGTCTGCTAAGTGAGAGAGAAAGTCCAAGCTGAGGAGAGTATGCAGGGGTGGTTGAAAGGCCAACTTGATCAATGCATTCAGAGTGAGTTGGTACCTATTGCAATATTTTCTTGAATTACTTCTAAATTCATTCCCCGCCCTTTGTTTCTGTTCTTTTCTTGATGAGTTGGAATTTTATATACAGGAGGCACTGGAGTGACGAGTTTGGAGCTCTTTTTTAACCACCTGTTTGCAGAGTTTAAATAACAAATGAAAGATTCTTAAGAAGCAAGGTTAGTAGTAATTGAGAATGGCCTTGTTCTCCTGTGTTTCTTGGTGCAGTTTACAGATATCTCTAAGATATATTTACAGAACATGTCAATTGAGCTAGTTTTAGTCTGTTCACATAGAGGATGTTCACATGTGAGATATTCCATGGAAGAAGTAAGGTTTCCCATAAATATTTTCGAGTATTGACCACATTGGTTTCTCATTTCATGGCTGCGCTGCTTGTTAGAGCATTGGTCTCTCCAAACGCCCAATTGAGCTCCTCCTCTTCTCATTTCATGGCTGCGCTGTTTGTTACAGCATTGGTCTCTCCAAACCCCCAATTGAGCTCCAAGCGCCCAATTGAGCTCCTCCTTTTCTCATTTCATGTCTACGTTGTTTGTTACAACATTGGTCTCTCCAGACCCCGAATTAAGCTCCAATTAACCTCCAAACGCCCAATTGAACTCCTCCTTTTCACATTTCATGCATGCGCATCCATTTTGTTTAGATGTGTTGAACACTCTACGTTCTATTACTATGCTAGATCTCACCTACAGAGAGGCACCGCCAAAAACCTTACACAGCAAAACCCTACAGAGCCAGATCAACACATTCGTGAGAAAGACCCAGCCCTTCCTTTCTGTTGATTGTGCAATTCAGAAGCGAGAGCTCGAATAAACCCCAGAAATGCCCGCCGTAAGGCTGCATAGCCTACATAGCCTACTTACAGATCCAATTGTAGACCCATAGCTACATAGCCTACTTGCAGATCCAATTCTAGACCCATAGCTACATAGCCTACTTGCAGATTAGCACGGTGAAATTACTTTTGATGGCGTTTTCTTATTCCGTTTTGAATATCACAAAAAACGAATTATGTGGATGGCTGTGATTGTTTGGGGATGCGTGCTGGAGTTTGAGGAGATGCCCTCTTTTAGTGGATAGATATTCTTGGATAGGGCTTCGAGGATTACTAATTTGCTGGTGAAATACAACTTTTCCTAAAGGTGCAACGCCTGGTAATGATAATATAAATACTATTAATGTGTCTACTTAACGCTTATTCTAATTAAATGGCCTCTGTATAGCACGCTGAATCGGATATTATCGATAAATTGTTGTTGTTGGAGTTTTTATTTATTAGTGGTTATGAAGAATAGTCCAAGTATTCAGGGATAAGTAATTGTCTATGAATTTTTTTAATATTTAAAAGTGATTATTAATTAAAATTGTTTTATTAAAATATTATTTAATTTAATTAGATTTACAGTAAGAAGGCACATAGGAAACCTAAAATAGCATACCAGGACAGTAGTAGCAAGCCACATAATTAGAATTATACTCGAAGCCAAGGCTTGGGTAATGCCGAGGGCAGCGCTTGGGTAATGCCGAGCGCAGCGAGGTATGCATATAAGCATCATAAATAAATGACTACCTGCAATTGACTGATGGAAGAGTTTTCCATGGATGGTACCAGTAGTTTTAGATTTACCCCAAAAAACATCATAGCTGGTTGCTCAATAAAGAGCATGGCCCTGCGCCCAATACAGTACCAATTAGCCACATAGGAAACCTAGAACATACTCGAAAGTTTGCAACACCCTACACAGGGGAATTTCCTTCCTCTCTTCTTTACGAGCAACCATTAGTGGAAGTGCCTTCATCTTCTGTGGACTTGGTTTGTGTTTATTTCTCATTCTGAGATAAAGGCTAACATGTAAGTTATTTAGTATAAAAATATTAAAAAAAATACAATAAAATCTGCTTGAGAAATTGTTTAGTTAAATAGGTCTTTGGTGGGAAATCCAACTCGGGATTCAGGGGAGAAAATATTTCCCTGGCCTGTGCACAAAATCATATATATAATCACTTTTCTTTAATAATTAATGTGAATATCATTGATGTGTTAGTCGTTTGTTTTTGCTACTGAAGCTCCTTTCCTCGCCTTTAATGATTTCTTTCGATTTCGTCTGGAGCCTAACAGACTGCTCCTT
>APFE030148771.1:0-38725 GCA_000404065.3 Pinus taeda
ACACACCATTTTCTTGTGGTGTTCTTGGAACTGTCTTCTCTCTGCGAATTCCATGCTCTGAACAATACCTATCAAACTCTTTGCTACAATATTCACCTCCATTGTCTAATCTATGACACTTCAATTTCTTTCCTGTCTCAATCTCAACCAAAGATTTCCATTTCTTGAAAGTATCAAATACATCAAATTTATTCTTAATACAATAAATCCAAGTTGTTCTAGTTGCATCATCAATAAAAGTAACATAATAATGAGAGCCACCGAGAGATGATACCTTAGCGGGCCCCCATACATCTGTATGCACAAGCTCTAATTTTTCATTCTTCTTTTCTTTCCCAACTCTGAGAAATCTGACTCTCTTTTGTTTTCCATAAATCCAATTCTCACAGAAGTCCAAATCAACATTCTTCAAACCCGGCAACAAATTCCTTGAGTGAAGAATCTTCATCCCTTTTTCACTCATGTGTCCAGGCCTATGATGCCATAATGCTGCATCTGCTCCTTTGGAAGTTAAGGCATTAACAGAGTTAGAAATACCATTGCATAAATACAATGTACCAACCTTTTCGCCTTTTGCTATTACCAGGGCTCCTTTGGTGACCTTCCAAGCTTTATCTGTGAAAGTTGTCACACAACCTTCACCGCCTAACTGCCCTGTTGAAATCAGATTTTTCTTTAGATCTGGAACATGCCTTACCTCCTTTAGTAGCCATTGGTTTCCATTCTGCTGTTTTACAAGAACCTTACCCATTCCAACAATTTTACAGGGTTTATCATCACCCAAACGAACTTGTCCAAAATCTCCTTGAACATAGTCATGAAAGTATTTCTTATCAGGTGTGGCATGGAATGAGGCCCCTGAATCTACCACCCAGGAATCAGTAATATTTTCGAAAGAAAGAATCAAAGCATCTTGTAACACCTCACCTATCACATTTGCTTCATGATTGTTTTCTTGTTGTGCATCTCCTTCTTTTTCCTTCTAAGATCTACAGTCTTTCTTTAGGTGTCCTTTCTTTCTGCATTTCCAGCACACTATCCCCGATCTGGACTTGGATCTACCTTTCCTTGATTTACTACGATATCTTGAGCTCTTTCCTCTTTCCATTTTTCTTCCCCTAGACTCTATACTCAAAGCATTACCTGATGTCTCACCAGAGTTTTTCTGTCGCATTTCCTCACTAAGGATAGCACTGACAACATCATCAAACTTTAAAGTACTAGATCCAGAAACAGAATTACTAATGGCCATTACTAAACCATTCCAACTTTCTGGCAATGAGCACAAGAATAACAGAGCTCTAACTTCATCATCAAATTTTACTCCTACAGAACTTAACTGACTTGCAATAGTATTAAAATCATTTAAATGGTCTGTAATAGATCCACCTTCCGACATCTTCATATTAAATAACCGTTTCATAAGAAATACCTTGTTTGAGGCTGAGGGTTTTCATATAGTTTCGCCAACGCCTTAATCAAACCCTCTATCGTTGTTTCCTTCGAAATGTTGAAGGCGACCGATGCTACGAGGCACAATTGTACTATTCTGAGTGCCTTTCTATCGAGAAGGTTCCATTATTCATCTTTCATACCCATCGACATCTTTATTTTTCCGCCCAATGGTAGGTACAAATCTTTATGATACAGATAATCTTCCATCTACATCTTCCACAGTGAGAAGTTTTGGCCGTTAAATTTCTCGACCCTAAACTTACCATCTTCTGCCATTGCTCCCACTCGAACCAGGAACCCTTCTCTCCTGCGAGTTTGTCAACCAAATAGACCTTCGGCTTTGATACCAGTTGTTAGAAAATTATATATTACAGAGCAATGGAACACATAGAATATTGCATAAATATAAACATAGAAAACGCATAAAACCAGAGAGACACAGATATACGTGGTTCACCAAGTTTGGGCTACGTCCACCCCGAACAGCCAGTCCTTCCTTTATATTATCCAGCAAAATGAAGAGACACAACCTACAACAAATCTACTGTAATATCCTCTATTTTCTTTCATAGTCTCACCTCTTCGTTTCTTGCTTGGAGAATACACATCTATTACACAACCTCAATACAATGCCCTCATACAAAGAGAGGGGTTGCCTTCTAGGGAAAAAAACCCTAAACAAAACATAAGTTCTACCATTAGATCATCTCCCTAATGAATGGCCCAGATTGACTAGAAATTACTATACTTTTACAAGGCAAATTTACATATATTTTTAGCTTCGGGGGCGCTTCCCTCGAAACCCCTGCCAAGGGACCACTGGCCCCCGGAACCCCCAGCCAGGGGGGGATCGGCCCCCCAAACCCCTACGGGGGGGACAAGTCCCCCCGTACCAACCCCACGTGGAGGGGTATACAAACTTCCTGGGGTATACATCCAGCTGAAACAAAGACCTCTAAATAATCATGCTCCACACCCAACACTTGGGATGAAGACACCAGAGGAAGCTTTCTCTGGTAAGAGACCAGATGTGGGTCACTTCAGGATCTTTTTCTCATCGGTATATTTCCATGTGACAAAGGATGCACGAAAGAAGCTTGAGTCGATAGTAAAGTTGGGGATATTTGTGGGGTACAATGATACACCTCACAACTATCGGGTGTACTTGCCTACCAGTCGGAGGACAGTGGTTCACAGAGATCTCAAGTTTGATGAGGAGAAGACCATGCAAGTTTCACTTGAGAGGGAGCTTAAACTATAGGCTGTGGAGGAATTGTTGGCTCCTAAGGAGGGGGAGCCTCAGACTGATGCGGAGCAGCCGCATGCAAAGGTTCCAGGAGTGGATACATCCACTCAAGCAAAGTCTTCCAGAGATGGACAAAAGCGCACAAGATAAGCTAACAAATTGTTGGAGGATGTGAGAGAGAATGTGGGAGCACCATCTTCTCAGCACAGACAGAGGAGGTCACCTGAGAAGTACACTAGATACATGGCCCTTGTTGGGGAATGTGTTGAGACCGAGCCATCTTCCTTTGAGGAAGCAGTGCAGCAACTGATTTGGGTTGATGCTATTGTGGAGGAGTATGACTCCATAGTTCATAACAGTGTTTGGGACGTGGTTCCGAGACTAGAGAACAAGTCAGTTGTGAGTCCCCATTGGCTTTACAAGGTAAAGCAAGCTGTTGATGGTAGTGTGGAGAAGCATAAGGCAAGATTTGTTACCCGTGGCTTTTCACAGGTCGAGAGGATCCTGTTGCTGTAGTATATTTTGACAGAGGAGCAAGATGCTAACATTTTGACAAAGGCATTGTCACAGTGTAAATTCAAGTTCCATAGAGATAGGATCGGGGTGGCAGATAATCCTTTTCTTGTTGAGAGGGAGTGTTGAAATATGGCAACAAGAATATTCCAATTTAATTTTTCCTTGAATTAAATTGTGAATTAAAATCAAATTTAGTCTTAACAGTTACTTGGAAATAATTAATTTATTTATTTTAAATTAATTAGTTGGAGAAATTCAAGCTAGAAGTCTTCTGAAGTCATGAAAGAGTTATCCCTTAAATTAAGGAGATAAGATTGAGTTATATTTGATTTGTAATTAGTTAACTCAGTTTATTGATTTAAGTCCAGTTAAATTAGTTCCAAACTATTTGAGGAACTAATAGTCAGTTGATGCATTAATGCACTCAACTAGTGCTACTCCAGTTAATTGAGGATTCTCTCATTAGAAACTCATGCATGTCTATTCTGAGAAAGACCCAGTTGAGATTAATGTTTAAGGACAGTGTACTATTAGTTGCATGTGTTTTCTCATGGAGAAAACTCATGCATGCAGTCAAGGATTCATCCATGAGGATTGTACAGTTTTGAAGGATTGGTCTTCCACTTGGTAATAGGCTAATCATCCACAAGGAACATTGCAAGGAAATAGGAGCTTGGAGGATAGAGAGGAAAGCTAGAGAGAAGCCAAGATTGTCTGTGAGGATTGTAGTGAGAGCTGGCTAGCTGTGAGAGCTAAGGCTTTGTATAATTCCTATGTATTTCCACCATGTATGATAATACAATAGTGTGGGGTTTTTAGCTGAGGTTTTCCCCAAAGTATTTTCGTGTGTATTGTGCCATTGATTCTTCTTCTTCTGGTTTTATTGTTCAACTCGATCTTTAAGCTTCCGCAAATTGATAGTAGAAGTAGGTTACAGTATTCTGCTTTTATTTATATTGCACTATCGGGTTAACCTATCACAGATTTTCTACAAAATCTTCTTTAGTGATCTAAATTATTCTTTATGAGGAGGTCGAATGACACATTTATATAGCCATGTTTTAATTTCAAATGGGTGCCTCTTTATTGGGGCTAACATGATTAGAGGGGAGTCAACTTGATTTCTTTTAGAGCCAAAAATTAAAATTTTCTCTTTTCAAAAAGGCCATGGAGAACATGCCTTAATATTTATTTTTTTGACACAATAGCAAGAAGAACATGTTTTACATTATTTACAAATACGTCAAGATAAAATATTAATTATGAAGACCGACCATAGCTACAAAAATTCAACACTCCCTCTTAGCTAGGAACGTATTCATAGTAACTATTCAAATTTCTGCATGTTGAGAAATTTACCTAAGAAAAGGTTATAACAAATCATCGCCATAATCAGGTTAACAAAAAGTGACACATGGTGATCCAACAACATCAATCAATTACCATGATCTAGTCAAACAACTTTGACACGTGGTAAGTCATCAGCGTCATTCAACTACCATAATTCTGGCCAAATAACTTTGACACATGGTCGATCAACAACATCAAAAGGCTACCATGATTTTGGTCGGCACCTCTAACACATGATGCATTCTCACCATAATTCTGCTTGGTACTCTTGACACATGGTAGACCAATCATAATTATGGTTGTTATCTCTGACACATGGTGTATCCTCGCCATTATTCTGGTCGGTACTCTTGACACAAGGTACATCATTAGCATCAACTACTCACCATAATTTTGGTCTATCTGTCTTATGGTATATAGACTAGCCTTGGTTCACCATCATTTTGGTCGGTACCTGACACATGGTGAATCCCCAAAGGTCACACTCTATCTGAATAATTTTGAGCCTAATGCTATTGAACTTGATGTTGAATGGCCACACTCTATCTAAGTAATTTTAGGACTCTGGGACCATTCTTCCTAATTCTAGCCAATATACTTGACACAGGAGGAATGATTATCCTCTTCTGGACCATTCTTCCTAATTTTGGTCAGCGTACCTGACACAGAAAGAATGTCAGTCCTATTCTGGACCATTCTTCCTAATTTTGGTCAACATACTTGACACGAGAAGAATGACTATCCTATGTTGGACCATTCTTCCTAATTTTGGTCAACGTACATGACACAAGAAGAATTTCAGACCATGATGTTATCTCATCAACTCTCCCTCTCACTAAGAGAGACATTCTCAACAAGTCCAAGCTTGTCCTTTAAGTATATATAGACTTCACCCAAGGATGGAGGACTTTCCAACAATATTCTATAGTGTAGAATAATACTTGAAGCCACTCTTCTTCTTTTGGTACCGTGTCTTGGTACTAGATCTCCCAATGCTCCAACCTGCCATCTTGGTCCTCACCTGCACTTGATCAAGGCAATTCGATAAGTAGCCTCTAAAGCCATACTACTTATCAACATGAAAACCTAGTTGTAATACACTCAACCTCTGTAATAATGAGTGCAACAAATTTTTGTGTCACGCTCATCCAAGAAATTATAATAAATCTCAGACTAGAGAAACATCTTGATGAACTCTTTATGTCTTCAACACTCTTTGTTCAATCTGAATTTGCAGTTGCACTTCATTGTTTGAGACAAATCTCAAATTATAACTGAATTTTCCATGACCAACTGTACTTTGTTAGTACTCCAACCCATGTTGAGTAACATGCTTTGGCTGATGAAACTAATCAGATTACTTTCACTGGGTCCATCACCACAGCTGCTTACTTGTCAACCTTAATAGGTGCTCCCTCTCACATTGAAACATATGCTTTTGTGGTAATTCAAGTTTCTCTCTTTGCCACTATTGTCTTTCAACATATCAACTATCTAGTTTGACAATGTCATTGAAAATCCATCATTTCGAACTCAGAGGTCAAATCCCTCTGAAACTCAAACAGGGCTTGCTGATTGCTCCCTTTGTTACAGAAGCAATTCTTTATGCCATAGCATCTCCCTCTAACACATGAGTCCTTTTGTTTCTGTCAGATATAAATCTTATATAATCATCCTGGATCCATTAACCCAAAGATACCAAGCCCAACGTGTCTACTTGTGATTGTACAAAGTCTTCTTCAATAATGAGACTTTTTCTCATGCACTTCAAATCCGTCTATGTACACTTTTTCCTCTTCAGTGAGAGAAATAATCTCTGCACCCAGCTAGTGCAAAAGAAATGATAATAATTCTAACATAAGTGTACCGCAAAACTAGAGAAAAATTCTTATCATGATCATCTCTCTCTTTCTAGGACAACCTTCTCAAATCTTTCATGTATGCTACCATTTACTACATGTTAGATCATTGACTTATCATTAGCATAATCAAGGTACACTTTAAACTTGTTGATTTTCCTTCTCCCTCTAAGCTCTAGTACAATATCCCTCAACAATTCTGGGAAAGTCCTCTTGCTTTTCTTTGTCCTTCCATTTCTTCCATCTACTTTCTAGAGCCTTGGAATCTCTTACTATGTACTTGCAATCCTCACTAGGAGGCCATGGAAGAAAAGTTATAACCAAGCAAGGGATACAGAGACAAGAGGCTAATAGTAAACCAATGACAACAATAATAATCAACTCCCTCTTAATCTTAGTCTTCTTGCATCCATCTCGAAACTTTATCACCCTTGCCCACATCATCATCTTGATGTCATTCTTTCTAGGGTTTATTTCTTTCAACGAAAAATGTTTAGCTGGGATTTTATATCCAAACCCAAGGGCTTTAATACCCTTCAAACATTATTCTAGGGTTTATAAACCCTAACTTTTGTGATATTCATTTTGTACCCTTTTCAAGGTCCATCATACTTTGCAAATTCTCTTTTTTCTATAACAAATGCCCAAATAGAGTCTTCAAGCTTCAAAATCAGAGATGTTCCATCTTGATGTCAATCAAGGATCTTTTAATAAGTTTTTTTCATCACAAGAGGTAAGATGACAAAATTTCTTGGTCCCTACAATGCTATGAAATTCCTAATGGCATATACACTAAGGTATACTCATTATACAAATCTCTCTCTCTGACACCTTTATGCCAACCCATCCTTGGAATACAAACTCAGAACCAACTGTAACATGCCTCTATCAACATTTTCATATTTATACTCTGGACATACATACTTTCTATTCATATCTTGGAACCATCTTTACCTTATATCTCA
This sequence comes from Pinus taeda, assembly GCA_000404065.3. Lineage (NCBI taxonomy): Eukaryota > Viridiplantae > Streptophyta > Pinopsida > Pinales > Pinaceae > Pinus > Pinus taeda. Next base: position 7,392 of record APFE030148771.1, read on the forward strand.
TATATCAATGAATAAACTCTTGTTTTACTAAACTATGAATTTACCGTGATTCCATAAACCATATTTATTTGTGTTTTCTTTTCTTTATTCCTTTATTCAGTATTAGTAACCAAGTATCTTTGTATGTAGTACAATAGGACTATTATTACATATTGAATCTCATGACATCTAAACAGAGATAATAACACTCCTTAGAATTATGTCGTGACTTGGTAAGTAGCCTTTCTAAGGTATTTCATAATTTTAACAAATGAATTGTGACCTTCAGAACTTATGGCTTAGACTTTCCTCTGAAACAAAGATTATCGACCTCTCTAAGCATGCCCTTGATGGTTTTCTTCAAGGATCAAAAATCAAACCTTTGATACATTCCTATGATCATAACTTAGATACAAGACTTTTTCAACCAAATGAACATTTCCTTTAGCTATGGTCTATAAAAAAATGTTACCAAAGTAAACCATTGATTCCAAACGAGATTGATAGAACATACCTTACATTCCAATCATCAAACTACAAGCTTTGACAACCTCATCCTTCTCCTTGAGAAGCTCATCACTATAACGTGCTTTGCATGGAAATGATGTGCTTTCATTGGAACTGATATGTAACAAGTAGTATGCTTTCTATGGCAAGGCGACATGGTTCACAAGAAATTTTAAAAATAATATTACAAATCCTAATCAAACCAAGTCTTAGACTGCCTTTTGCATAATCCATACTTTACATGTAACGACATAGGGAGCAAACTTATTTCCTTTATACATATGAAGCTTGCAATATAAGAAGACTCTAGTAAATTTCTTTTTCTAACTAAATTTTTCTGGAAATACCTTTTAAGATCCTTGAGACTTTACCATTGATCACTTCATAGATTAAATTAAATTGATACCCAATTGGACTGATCCAAGGACATACTCTGGTACATCATGGGTTAAAAATAAAACAATGGTGCTTGCATACTCAAGTTATATATAAGGTCATGGAGGTGGTGTAGTGGTAAAGTCAGCCTCATCATGACGGACCAGTCTTGTGTTTGATCCCGAGCAAGGTCATAGCTCGTTGTGCGAGTAGTTACTCTAAACCGGGCCAAGCCCACTACCTTTATTGAGGCATTAAAATCGCATGCATTCCACAAATATAATGATGAACACGCATTAACTCCAAATTATATACAACATTGGCTTTGTAATATTTAAAAAAAATTTATCCCAGAAGGAGAGGAAGAATGGAAGCCATGGCTGGTCTGCGAAGTCTCGAACCAAAAACCCCTTCCCATAATGGATGCTTAGGAGTGGGGGTATTCAGACCAATTTTTGCGAGGTCACGGCTTTGGCCTATGTTGGCAATCATAGATGAGAATCTTCTGCGGAGCGATGGGGGCAAAAGCCTAGTGAAAAAAGTGCATCAAAGGGTCGTGTCTCTGTGTATCGGTGTCCCAGAGGAGAAGAGCCCAGAGAATGATTTGGTTTCTGGCTACAAGGGCCCCTCGCCGCCACTCAAGAGGAAACGCCCGCCAAGGCTAGATTTTCCTCTCCAGATGCCTGGTGTAGAGGCACAGTATGCAGTGGTCGTGGAGCAGCCAATGGAGATCAATGAAGAGGGTTTTCACTATGCGGTTTTGTGCAAAAAGGGTCAGCGAGAATTCATGGAGGAGACCCACAAGGCCATTCTCATTGTTCATGGCGATTCCAAACAGGCTACATCCACAATCCAATCAGTGTTGGATTGCTACAGCTAGCAGCAGATCTGCCTCTCGCACCTGCCAGATCTGCCTGCAGAGGTACCAATGCGGGCAATACACAACGACTGGGTTGCAGAGCTGAAATGGCAGGTTAGCAAGCCTCTGCACAGGGCTTTCTTTGGCAAAGATGGGGCCGCCATCCTCTCTGCCATAAGCAAGCACTCACCAGACATGCTTGCAGAGGAGAAATCCCCTCCCTATCATCGCCATGGCAGATCTACTCTCGGACGCACAAGAGGCCCTGGCACTATGTCTGGGAACTTCTTTGACTCCTTTCAGACCCAAATTTCTCAACCTACAGGCTGAACCATCCTGCAATGGGTCAGTTCTTCAAATCTGGTGTTGGATCTCAAACTGGATCTAGAACGGCGGATTAGGATCCCTTTAGGCCTTCAGAGACTTCTCTTTCAAGGTAAACAACTTGAAGACCTTCTTCCCCTCTCTTCTTACAGCATTACCAAAAATAGCTCTTTGGTGGTAACCCTTCATTTGAGAGGAGGTGTAGTGGGACAGTCATCCTCTGCTCCTCCTTTCTCATACAAAGATGTAATACACTCTGAGAACCCCAAACCCCTGGAGGCCCTTAAACCTAAGCCATTTTTGGTTGATAAGATAGAAGAAGTTCCCTTTGTTGAAATCACCCCTGAAGGTCTTGCAATCCAACTTCAAGAATTTGCAGAAAAAACCATCATTTGCAGATTTAACGGATTGTGGCCCCGATCTCAGGATCTCTATGCATGGATCCATGCAAACTGGACTCATCATTGTAAGATCAGTTGCTGTTCAAAAGGTTACTTCGTTGTTCTATTTGATAACAGTAAGCATTATGAAAAGGCTTTAGAAGAAGGCCCTTGGTTCATGGGAACTGCAGGGCTCTTTTTGACTCCTTGGTTCCCAGATTTTGATCCAGCAACTGCAGTCATTACCAAGACACCTGTATGGATCAGGCTTCCAAACTTACCTGTCCACTTATGGCATACTGCAGTCTATAGATTTATAGGCAACACCTTGGATAGTTTCCTTATGGGACATTGCTAGCGGGAAACCAACGGTCTCTACACATATGCCAGAATATGTGCGGAGTTAGATTTGAGCAAAGGACTTCCAGACCAAATCAATCTCAAGATAAACGACTTTGTCTAGACCCAGACACTGGATTACAAAAATACTACATTCCTTTGCCGCCATTGCCACCAATCAGGGCATTTGCAGAAAACCTGCCCATCTCTCCCGGAAAAAAAGAATAAGGATGGCCTCTCCAAGCCCAAGTCCAAACGATGGGCTCCATGTTCTCCACCTCCAGTCATGGATTCTGATTCCTCCAGCTCGGAAGATGAAGGTAGTGATGCGGAATTGGATCAAGCCCCTCATTCCATGGTCCCTTCCACCGATGGTCTGGCACGGTCCTCCAATACAGCCATCGCCCAGAAACGTGTCCATTTGACCTCCTCCTCTGATTCAGAAAAGGAGGGCCCTCCTATGGAGAACCCCAATCTTCAAGTTGTTATTGCTCATTCACCCCAGGATGGTAGGGTCGAAGTCAAAAAAGGAAAGGGAAAAACCTTTCTGTTGAGGCTTCTGCCCATTCTGGGTAGAAGTCAGTGTTTTTTCTTCCAGTCATTTGTTCTAGCTTCTTGCTTGTTTCACTTCTTCTATGGAACTCAGGTTGATAGTCCTATCATTTCCAGTTGTCGGTTTTCTATCTCTCTTGAATGTATCTTCTTGTACCATATTTTTTTTTAATAGAATTAGTCCAAAAAAAAAAGGTTATATATTGCCTTATTAAATCTCAGACAAAGTGACTTGTTAGAGTGTCTTTTGTTAGACCTTGTCTAGAGCACAGTTTTAAACTAAGCTTTCATGGACAACCCAACTATCTAGATCTTAGATGGAGATATTTTTCAAAGAGCATTCACAACCATAAGATGTACTTCATCACAATTTGTATGCTTCTATTGCCAGGGCTTCTCCTTATTGATGAGTAGATGTCATCACACAAAGTATGCTTCAATGAATTGGATTGTAACCTTCCTTCTGATGACATGGTCTAGAGTTACACAAAAATATTTTAAACAGATTGGAATTTCCATTAATTATGACATTTCTGAGACCATGTCTAAGGCTTCTTGGCCTTCTTCCGTTAGTCCTAAGGCCTTTCAGCCTTCTACAATAACACTGAGGTTTGTTTTAGCCTTTGTAACTAGTCTTGAGGCTCAAATTAAGGTTAGACTTCGGCTTGTTGCAATTTTTATTGAGGTATACTCGGCCTTCCCTATAATTAGTCCTGAGGCCTCAACAAAACTTCAATATCCCTTTTAACTTGGTCAAAACATTATTGTCTCCTTTAATTGATCTAGGGTTACATATCTGAGACTTAACTAGGATTGAACCTTCTAATATTTGACTAGGGCTTCAACCCTTTGCAACTTTAGCTCAGAGATAAAAGAAACTTCTCTTTTAGGGATGCTCCTTTTCCCTAGCTCTAGTACCATATTGATTTTTAGTGTTCTTATCTAATAATTACTTGTTATGATTACTTCAATTAATATTTCTTTCATTCACATTCATCATAAAGAAATTACACAAAAGATATCAACAGTAGAAACATAAATGACAATAGAGATAGCCGAACACAAGAGACAACGATTTACCTTGGAAAAACCCACACGGGGAAATACCTAGCAACCTTTTCCTTAGATAAATTATCAAGTTCAATAGAGATACAACAGTCAAATACAAGTTCAAAGAGACTAACAATGTATTAGGTCACACCTGGTCATGATTCCCTCTAGTCAAATCAACAATTTTCTCCACAAACTTGACTTGATCTATCGCCTTTCCTCGGAGATTTGGTCCTATACTATCTCAAGAATTTGATCCTATAGCCTAGCCTCATAATAATTCGGTCCTCCAACTTCCTTGCCTCAAAAGTTCGATCCTACAACTCTGTAAAGGTTCGGCCCTATTGTTTCACATATGTGAAGAGAAACAAAGGAAGATATCATATGAAGGAAGATATCATCAATTTATTCGTCCTTCTAACCTTCTTCCCTAGAATGAACAAAGAAATCTTCTTTAGCGTGATCTGAATTGTGCTTTATGAGGAGGTCAAATGACACATATATATAGTCCTCTTGTGATGTCGAATGGGTGCCTCTTTACTAGGGTCAAGTTAATTAGAGGGGAACCGACTTGATTTCATTTGGAGCCAAAATTTCAATTTCAAAAATTCAAATTTCTCTTTTCAAAAAGGTCATAAAGAACATGCCTTAATATTTTTCTTTTTGACACAATAGCATGAAGAAAATGCTTTATATTAGTTACAAATACATGAAGAGTAAAATATTAATTATGAAGACTGACCATAGCTACTAAAAATCAATAGTTTTTTCATGTTTATTTCACAAAAAAAATTGGTTTTTAATGTTGTCGCTAAAATAAATTGGAATTTTAACCCAGATAAAAAATAATAATAATAATATTAATTGATGCAATGTCAACACTTTTCATTTTCGGATATTTTTTCATGGTTTTTGTGCAATTATAGGGGTTTCTTGGGCTAGAGTTTTCATTTTGAGGTTACTATTCTCATTAAGCTGGTAACTTTGTTTAGTGCATCACACATTAAATTCATAAGACTATTTGCCTTCCTTGCCTCATAGCATAAGATGACTGGTGAGGTAGGCTTGTGTGACGCAACCCAACAAGCTAGTGTAGCACCGCAACGCACAGGGAAAGCGTAAGCTCTCTGATAAGGGTAAGTCAAGATAATATAAAACATAATATCCTAAAACAAGTGGATGAAGCATCATTGTAGGCATGAATATTTGGGGTTATGTGTATCCCCCCTATATGTTTATATTTCGAGGTGCATTTTTTTAAATAGCACCCCCAAGTTGTATGGGATATTTATGGTTCTTTGTTTGTGGAGCAGTTGTTGGCTTGCGGGGGCCTAACCTAGGTTTGGAGTTATTCAACCAAACAAATCCCTACACTACTCGCCCTTTCGGCATCAGCCCGCAGAGTGTGGACTGAAGTCTCACTCGAAGTAGTATGGGGGGATGTTGGAACCAAGTTTCTGCACCCTTGAGATGTCTTTGATGTCGATTTAGTCTAACTAGATCTACCTTCACGTAGGTCGCTTCGCACAATATTCTAACCTTTAACACCTTCATGATCTGTTATAATCGTCCTTCGAGCAGCACTAACCATGGGCTGAGATGTTTTCGTGATGCTATGGTAGTGATCCGCGCTATTTCCCCAATCTACACCACGTATCTTACTTATCTTCTTAACAGACCTTACTTAACTTCGTGTAAACAGATATTGTATCTTGCATTTACTTAATCAACACATGTATACATATTCGCACATCATATAAGAATTAAAAGTGCAATGTATATCCAACATAATAGATGCATAAAACAGGAAATAAATACACATAAATGATGTGAAACTTCTCTTTATTATTAGTTCCAATTGTTACAGACTTGACTAGGCCTCTGCGCACTCAGCTGCAGAGCCTTCTCCTACTCTATGACCCAAAACTAGACTTTACACTTCAAATCTATCTCGCATACATCATATGTCCATCTTCCACTATGCTATCAAACTACTTAGAGCCTCTCTCTATTTATACAATCCCACGATCCGCAAACCATGGGTAGATCTCTACAATTGACTTTTCAATAAAAAAATTAAGGGCAGATAACCCTATGACTCTTTTACAAGCTACGCGCTTCGCACCCACAAAATGGGGAGTCTCTACATCAATTTTTGACCAAAATCTGGGCTCTAAGCCCCAAAACTTCCCTTGGGGGATCCCACGGCCAATAGGCCCCCAACACAAACATCGTGACTTGCCCTCGAGTCACTCTGTCAGTGCGGAGATCTTTGCGTGAATACCTCCCAATTCTGACTGGATCGCTGCAAAATTGGCAGTGCACTGAGCGGCTACCTGTTGTACCTCCTCGACGTGATGTTCAGAGACTATTGTGGCTGAATTGCTACCCTGAACCTTTTCCTGTGTTTCTTGCAACTATGCGAGCTTTGCTTCAATGGAGGCTGTAATGATGTACGCCTCATCAATCCACAGCTCTAGGAGCGCCTTCAAAATTGTTTCCTTATGGTGAGTAACATCCACCTGCTCCTTAAGTGCTTTAGCTTGCTACATCCTCGTGAGCCTCTGTGTAAGGGAAGCCATCTACGTGGTCCCTTTTACTTCATCATATCTCTATTGTAGCTCGTGCGCCTCTGTCTCCAGGCGTTGTATGTTCGAGTCCTCCTACAGAGTGGTGGGAACCTCGAACGACTGCTCGAACAGCTTTGTGCAGTGTGTCATTGCACTATTACTTTTGCTATTGTTTCTATAATCATGATGGCACATTATTCCTTAACCTCTGGTATAGTTGAAGGCTGTTCCTTCAATTGCAGTTCTATTATCTAAAGGTTCATCTCTAGCTGAACCCTGGCCATTTCTTCCTTTGCCTTGCGCACCCCTGCGGCTAATTTTCGGACGCGCACCTCCATTGGTTCTTCTACTTGGATGACCAACTCCAGGACTATCTAGCAGGTTTCCTCCACCACCTACATGATCTGTCTATTTTGCGCCACTACCTCATCATGCTACAAGCTCAACTGCTCTATGTTGATGTGTTTCTCGCTCATTACCTGGAGCGCGCGACCCTCCCTGGCTCGCAATTCTAAAGTGATTCCATCTTGCAAAATATAGAGTGTCTCCCGAGGAGCACATCTATGTCTAATCCGACTCCCTTCAACCTGCTAACCATAGGCCTATTGGCGTCATTTTTTGTAACCAATGCTCCATCTGGCAGCACTATGGTGTTGGTCATCCGAGCGTGCAGCATTTCCTTGGTCGCAGACGTGCCTACTGCGAGGCTAGTCGACACAGTCCCAGCCTATGGAGTGCACACCTGCAACTCTTGTATATGTCCCCAGAGAGCCCCCAACACCATCTGGTGTTCCTCCTCAAACTGTTGGAGGGCCTGTGCAGTGATGTCCCTCACCATCTTGCAAATGTCGTGCAAATCCCACTCAATGAGGGTGATCGGGTAGAATGAAGTCTTTGAAGCCTTTGACTTTTTTCGCGGCCCTACCTGCTCCCTTGGGCATAGATGTTTCAACTAGGTGCACACTGTCTGCGGGTCCGCGTCACCTTGCTCTGTATTGATCTCTGGGTCAGGCAAAGGCAACTTCTATCCTTCGCGCCCTTCTTCTGCCACCTTCTGCTTCTCTTCTCCCAACTTTGCAGTGTCATGTGCCACCTGGGCTTTCGCTGCTGCTGCTTCATTTCTGAGTTTTTCTGCCAACTGTGCCATCCGCAGTTTTGCCTCTTCCTTTTTCCACTATGTGGCAAACTTCTCTGCTTCCACCGCGAAGCTAGCTGGGGTGCACCACTCTGGTGGCCACGACTCAAGGACTGCAAAGATGATGTCATCTGTCGCTAGATAGGGTAGCTCATGCCACGTCTTCGCGGGGTCCTTCCATGCCCTGATGTAGACATGGTGGAAATCTACCGTGAACTCCACAAATCTCTGCAGACTATTGTAGACCATGGGCGACAACCACAACTTGCGATTAATCCCCATTCTGATGTTCATCTCCATGAACACCCAGAAGATTTTTCTATCCCTTATTCTTTATGCATCCCTGGTTGCCCACAGCAAAGCATACTTCGCTGCCTCCAGAAGGTCCTGCGTGATCGTCAGGAACTAACTATCTTCAAGCAATTCCCATGCCACTAGTACTATGGACAACAGAAGCCACGCATAGTGAAAAAAATTTCCCTGCTCCTATGCCTTGCAGCATTTCTCAAGGAACTCTCCACATAAGTAGCTTGCCCAGTTGAACTAGACCCCTTCTAAGCATTGCGCTACTAGTCCAATCACCGGTGCGAGCACCTCATCCACACGACACTTCTGCATAACCTTACCTGCCAAAATATACGTCGCGACTTTGACCGCAAGGTTGTTGATGCTGGAAATGGCGTACCCTCTCTTCTTTTTCTCCAGTTTAAACTTCTTCTTCATGGCCTCTGCAATGGCCAAATCATCACTCTTTCCCTATGATATGTTCGTTGGGTCCTCCCCTTTGCAAGGGAATCGGGTAATTCTGTGAATCAAATGGTCCGTGATGGGGATGGGCTCCTCCAGCCACAAACACCCATCATGCACCAGGCAGAGCAGCTGCCTGATGACAAAAATGGTCACTGGGGCGCGAAGGTAATGTGACACCTAGAGCAGGTTTAATAATCTTGCCTTCTCTACACCTCTCAGCCATTTACGTGGCTCCAACTTGATGATTCTATTTGGCGCGTCTTTCTTCTGGCGCATTAGCTATGCAGTTGCCAAGTGTGGGAACTTCTAATGGACCGCGAGATCCCATTCTTCAAATTTCAGTATGGGCACTTGCCCCAAGTGCGTTCCTTCAAAAATAATGACGTCAGGGAGCAGCAGAGTGTCCAAAGAGCTCTTGCTCTCATCTATATTTTTGGGCACCTTTGCTTTACCCTTCCACGGAGGAACATATGCAAGCAGCCTCGTAAGAGGGTTCGCACCCTAGGTTTCAACCTCCATTTCTACATCCTCCTCTTCTACCAGGATTTCTTCAAATTATTCCTCCTCATCGGCCTCCAAATTGATAGCCTTCCCCTTTTCTTCCATGGTAAGTTTAGTCCTTAACGGATTCCTAGGGGATACACGCACCGGTACCATGGCCTACTTGTCTTTCTTGGGTCTTGGCGTGCGTGGTGATTTAAGGATTTCTGCAACTATTCTGGCACTTTCTGGGGTTTCCACTTTCGTAATGGCTTGCACAGCTTCCTTAGTAGTCATTACTTTGGTATCCATGGCTTCCTTAAGTGCTGCCATAATGCGATTCCACAATTATATCAACGGCTCGGGTAATCGCTCAAGCAACGAATTCGCCTTCATAAGATCGAATAAGTCTGGGTTCATGAATGTCTAGACACACAACAGCTCAGTTCTCAAATTGCCAAGTGTTATTTGCTGGATATCCCTTTGTAATTATAGCGCCTTTTGAATTTGAATTCGATCGTTCCCCCCACATTCGGTCCATTAATGTTCGATCGGCAACAGATTTTCTAAGATCTAGCCCGTACCGTTCACCTTAAATGCCTACCACCCACTCCATTTGGTCTCAAACCAAGCATCACATCATGAATAGTGACTGTAACGGTCACTTTCCAACCGACTTGCGCGGCAACGCAGCTAACCTTGCACTGTCACAGACCCTGTGACACTTCGCTACTACACATAGTCCTGACATCGCGCAGCTCCTGGGCTGAGTAGTTTATAGTCCTGCGCCTCTTTTCAGTTGCCTGGAGTGCTAAGACTATACTTCCATCGATTAGTCAGATGGCCGAGACACCTGTGTATGGTTTGAGATGACTACCATTTACTCTTCCTGGGAAAGGTTCTCCATTTAACTTTACCAACTGCACCACGCCACCATCTGTGATCTCCTTAATAACATACGGTCCCAACCAATGCATTTTGAGCTTTCCAGGGAACTTATCAAACTTACTATCATATAACAACACCGAATCATTCACCTTAAAGGTGCACAACTTTATATGACAATCGTGGTAGACCTTTTCACACTGCTTCTATACCTGTTGGTGAAATCCAGCCAAAAATCATTCTTCTTCAAGCTCCTCCAACTGCGCGAGCCTCTCTTCTAAGGCTCTATGATCCTTCATACCTATGAGTGATGCTATGCGTAGACTAGGAATGATGTATTCCATAGGCATTACAGCTTCCACTCCACAGACAACCCTAAAAGGTGTTTGTCCCGTCAGTTTCTTGCATGTCATCCTATAAGCCCATAATACTGCAGGTACGCGCAGGTCCCAATCACAACGTTGTGCATTGCATACCTTGGTCAGCGCAGTCTCTAGTACTTTGTTGAGCACTTCTATTGTCCTGTTAGCTTGTGGGTGATACAATCTTCTTTTCTGATGATACACCTGAAACTCTTCCATCAACACGCTAATCATCTTGTTTAGGAAATGTGTACCATGATCACTCATAAAGATCTTCATACGTTTGAATCGCGTCAATACGTGTTCAAAAAAAAACTTCATGGTAGTCACGGTCGTGCAATCCTTTACTGGTTACACTTCTACCCAAGTCAGGTACTCTATCGCAATGATAATATATCTCACGATTGTCTTCCCTTGAGGTTTGATAGGCCCTACAAAGTCTGTTGCCCACTTTTCGAAGGGTTGCAATGTCATTTATGGATTCAAAGGCATCTCGTCCCTCTGCGATGGCTTACCTGTTCTTTGACATACATCATATGCCTTGCAATGTGCTTTTGAATCCTGATGAAGGGTTGGCCACCACAACCCTGTGTGGAGAATCTTCTATGCGGTTGCTCTTCCTACATAATGTTCTCCCGCAGCACCCCCATGAGCGTCCACGAGGATACTGCTTCGTTCAAACTCAAGTACATACCTTTGGAGTATCTCATCATTCCCCATCTTATATAGATGCCCCGCAATGACAAAGAAATATGCCATGCGCACCACTAGTTCCTTCTTATGTTGAACAGAATATCCTTCCGGCGCAGTTCCAGCTGTTAAAAAGTGAATTATATCTTCAAAATGTCCATCCGCTACATGCACAGCAAAAAGCTACACATTGGGTAGTCCTTCCTCCAAACTAGTAGGTTCCTCCCCTGTCTCAATGCGTAACAAGTGATCTCGTCCCACGGGCTTCACAACAACTTCAAAATCATATTCTTAGAACAATAAAATCCACCTGCATATGCGGCCCCCCCCCCAACATAGGCTTATTGACCAAGTATTTCAGTGCAGAATGATCTGTATACATCTTGAAGTGACCTCCGTGAATGTTGCAACAACTACGCGCGAAAAGATGGCCGAGGCGTTCTTCAATCCAAACGGCGTGACAGTATATTGAAAGCAACCCCACTCAATTGCAAAGGTTGTCTTGCTCCTATCCTCCGGCGTTATTTTGATCTGGTGGTACCCTAAGAACCCATTAGTGAAAGAATATGCTTCCTAACTGCCTAAATTTTCCAACACCTCATCTATGAACAGAGTTGGGAATGGATCATGCACACACGTGTCATTCAATTTTCTAACATCCACGCATTTTCTTATTTTGTTCTTATACTTCTTCTCTTGCACCACCATCGGGCTGACCCAATCGGATTCTTCCACAGAATCAATGATGCATGCTGCGAGCATCTTGTCTAGTTCTACACAGAACTTTTCCTTGTATTTCGGATTTAAGCGGTACAGCCTCTACTTAACTGGCTCCGCATTGGGCTTTCACGTGATCATCATTACCCCTAAATCTTTGATTACTCCTTTCAAATTTGTACACTTGGTCAGAAATAAGTCCTGATACTCACGGAGTAATTCAGTGACCTTATCCACCATCACATCGTCCCAGTAGTCCCTAATCTTTGTGAATTTTGGTTCCACCTCCATACCAATATTCACCTACTTAGTCTTCACTGGCGCAGTTATGTCAGGGTTCTCAATTTGTGGTCCTTAAACCTCGCGGTGGCCTTCTGTCTCTAGAATGTTAATTTTCTGCGGATCATCATCCTCTTCTTTAGCAGTTACATTATAACATTCCAGCGTGCAACTTAGCTGAGTAGCCCACTCAGGTTGTGTTAGGTCTACAGGATCCTGCGGAATCCTAAAGATGGTAGTTTTTACTTCTCTAGTGCTTCTTCGATATAGTCAAATCCATCCTCAAAACTAAAGGTCATCATGAACCCTTCGTGTAGAATATCCCATTCGTCGGTCCCATGGTGAAGCCCAGTTTCTATATACCAATTCATCAGTATAACATCGAGGGTATGACAGAACAGGTGCACCCATTCAGGTTGTGGCTTTTCTCCATATGCCTGCACCCACTTGGCCAAATGCATGCACGGATCATCCCATCCATTGTATTTGTCTATCAGTTTCACCCTAGGCTTCCCAAATCATGTGCGCATCATTCTCCTACATTCATGTTTGTCGTCAAAGCTCCCTTTGTGCATACCCCACCATCTCACGGGAGTAGCGCGCAATACCCAGTCCAAGGCCTAGAAGCATTGCTTTTCCGGCACCTCCCTTTCAAATTTATCCAAGAAGGTATCTACCTCACTTAAACCATCATAAGTAAGCAGATCTCTTACTTTTATTGACACGCAACGCAACGACCTTGTCATCATATTACAATTTATTGTAGTTACCTCATGTAACCAACTCTTCCATCGCTCTATCTCCTCATCAGAATCTGAAGTACAGGAGCTCTCGCGCTACCATGAAATCCGCCCATCCGCGGTGGGATTTACCCAGTCTTTCTCTCGCGGTGTTATCTTGTAGATGCAGCCCAAATCATCATCACTTTCATGGCCTCACATCGGTTCGTAGAGTGTGATCCTTCAGTAGGGTCTCGGGGTATAATTACGCGTAGTTATTTCTTCTCAAAAACCATATTGCGCTTCTTCAAATTAATCAACCCATTCATGTTAGTGGCCCAATCAATTCCTAAGAGCGCGGGGTAGGGATTGCCATCATCGACAATCTCTATCACTTCAAAGTCTGCCAACGCGCTCGCTCCCTCAATATCCATGGCTATTCCCTACAATCATCCCATGGGTATTATTTTTTGTTGGTTCATCATTCTCAACTGAATTGGAGACCACTACAGTGCAGGTCTCCCCATTGACTCCCATGTTCGTTTCGACAAAACATTCACATCCAATCCTAGATCCAATATGACTTAATCCATCTCATATTCTCTGATCTGTGCAGTTAACCTCATTTCTCTTCCCGTTCTTATCTTATGCTTTCCAATCTTTTAGACTACGTGTTTCTCCTGGCACGGTCCCAGCGCATCTATTAATGAGTTCCTGTAATCCTTTTACTGCCTTACTGTCGCGCAATAACTTCATACATGTTTCCAAGAATGTTGTGAGCATAGATGGGTCCATCTCTGGCTCTGGTCTATCTTTTCTTCCTAAAGTGGAGGCATTAGCGAAGCTCTTCTCGGCTTCCATGAAGGTTTCCGGAGTGCACTCCAAATCAAACTTCGCTTCTTTCACCAGAGCTTTGCGAACCCAAGTACTATCATTTGGTTGTTTGCCTTTGTCATCTCCCATCACGATTCCACTTTGAAGCACAATGTTCACATTCAAATCTTCCTCGCGCAGCTCAGACCTCACCATCTGCAGGTTCTGGGTCGAGGGAGGCAGTAGCGCTCCTTTGTCGCGTATCCTAGCTATCATTGTCGGAAAATCTTCTATCTCATTGATCAAACAAGGTGCAATACAAACACAACTAGTGCATTGGATTTGTGTAATCACGGGCATAATATCCTGGCACTCTGCAATTGTAACATATCAACTGTATACGACCTCTTCCAGGTCCTCCTCTGCCTCAGCCTCATCCGCACCCCTGAAATTTTGTTCGCGCCATTCTTGCAGTCTGGTCAAGGGCCCGCATTTTGGCCCGAACTCTGTAGGTGGGAGTTCTATCCGCCATTAACTCATAGCTTCTACAGGTGTGCTCATCGTGCCCCATCGACCTACAAAAGTTTCAGAACAATTGTTGTGAATTTTACGTATACTTCTGTAACAAGTGGAAATTGTTTATGGCATGTTTTCCAGCTATTTGAAAAATCGTGCACAACAAAGAAGGCACCGCGCTAGGTCCTGCTTGCGCTTTTGGCCTTAAAGGCATCAGTCCTCCTCCTGCGAGGTAATTTGCGAAAATCGGGCAGTGGTCCTTTTCATGACCTTGACCCTTGCATTTTACGCAGCATACCTCTTCGCCCACTTATGGTCGAGCTATATTGTCCTGTTTCAGACTCTGCATCTCAAGGCATAAATTCTTCAGCTGCGCATGGATCTATTGAACTCCCAAGTTGGGATCCTGCATCATGGTCTCATGCAACCTCATCACGATCTCTAAGGCCTTTGCCTGAGTTGTTATCTTTTGTTGCAATAATGCACTCCTTAAGTGTGGTATTAGTGAAGCTACAAACCACTCGTGGTGTTGTCCATCCGTTAGATTCATATTAGCTTCACGAATTGTACATTTCAGCCTCTGATCCAACTCCTAAGGAGTCTCAGCTAGTAGCATCATGATCTCCTTGAATCCAATGATAGATTTTGCTTCAGACGCCAGCCTTCTAAATTCTTTATTTAAAGTCGCTTGGATATCCTTGATTCCCGCATTTGGATTATCATTGGAGTGTTATTATACCAGGTCAACACGCACTACTGCAAGGCTCTAACCAGTGTCGCTTTCTTTATATTGTCATTTGTAACTCCTTGCGCTTCCCATACAACCCTTACAACGAACCAGAATTGATCCAGATCCTCATTTCCCAATCCTTTGAACATAGGAAACTTCACTATATTTTCCATATTGAATCGCGGTGGTGGTGGAGGTGGTACGGGTGAAGATGGAGGTGATGGTGGTGATGGTGGTGAAGCTGGTGGCGGTGTGGGTGGAGGTGGTATTCACAGAATTGTTTTCCTTATCATATGGATCGTACTTCGCGGAGATACCTTCACGAGCTCTTCCTTGTCCCCTCGCGGAGGTGAAATCAAAGGGCTATTTTTTGGTCTCTTATTTCCTTCGTTCCTGTAAGATTTTTCACTTCATGTAGCCCCGAACATCAAGGTAACTACATAACCCTATTTTCGCACAATAGCATTTTAATCCAAGTATTCAAAGACTTTACATACTTACATTGCGGCCCTTTAAGAAAGCGTCGCTCTGCCTCGCTATAGTTGACTGAGGTGTCAACTGCAAACTCAGTAATGGACCCTCCTATAATTTGATCGAGCTAATGATCTACAGTGCACGCAATCTTATCCTCTGATGCTTCCAACCTTTGCACTAACTCTAGGGTCCACACAATAGGACCGTCAAGTTTCCACCTCCCTTGGCTATCTGCTAGCTTCGCGATCCACTCGTATAGCTCAGTAGGGAAGGATGCGAAGAAGATTTCATGGATCTCTGTCTACAGGTAGTAGTCTAACCACTCTTCTTTTGACAATCGTGGGTTCCTGTTCTCCTGCGCTGCGAACTCGTGAATTCTTCTATCCAACTAGCCTTTAATTTATTTCTTAGTTGGATTCCAATGATACGACATCAGAAATCTCTATGAAGATTCCGCTCCCGACAATGGAACCATTTGTTGGCTTACATGGGCTTGAACCAGTTTCAGCGTTATTCAACCAAACAAATCCCTACATTATTGGCCTTTTTGGCATTAGCCCGCGGAGCGCAGACTGAAGTCCCACCCAAAGCAATATGGGGGGACGCTGGAACCAAGTTTCTGCACCCTTGAGATGTCTGTGATGTTGATTTATTCTAACTAGATCTACCTTCAGGCAAGTCGCTTTGTACATTATTCTAACCTTTAACACCTTCATGATCTATTATAATCATCCTTTGCACAGCCCTAACCAGGGGCTGAGATGCTTTCGCACTGCTATGGCAGTAATCCGTGCTATTTCCCCAATCTACACCACGTATCTTACTTATCTTCTTAATAGACCTTACTTAACTTCATGTAAATAGATATTGTATCTTGAATTT
Source organism: Pinus taeda (assembly GCA_000404065.3). Lineage (NCBI taxonomy): Eukaryota > Viridiplantae > Streptophyta > Pinopsida > Pinales > Pinaceae > Pinus > Pinus taeda. The sequence continues at coordinate 23,759 of APFE030148771.1, forward strand.
ACTTATTCAGCACATGTATGCATATTCGTGCATCATATAAGCATTAAAATTGCAATGTATATCCGACGTAACATATGCATAAAATAGGAAATAAATACATAGAAATGATGTGAAAATTCTCTTTACTAATACTTCCAATTGTTACAGACTCGACTTGCCCTATGCACTCAGCTACAGGGGTCTACACACTCAGATGCGGACTACTAGGCCTCTGCACACTCAGCTGCAGAGCCTTCTCCTACTCTACGACCCAAAACTAGACTTTACACTTCAGATCTATCTCGCATACACCATATGTCCATCTTCCACTATGCTATCAAACTACTTAGAGTCTCGCTCTATTTATACAATCCCATGGTCCGCGGACCATGGGTAGACCTCTACAGCCGACTTTTCAATAACAAAATTAAGGGCAGACAACCCTATGACTCTTTTATAAGCTACGCGCTCTGTGCCCACAAAAATCGGAGTCTCTACATTGAAATTACAATTTTTTACCAAAATCTGGGCTCTAAGCCCCAAAACTTCCCTTGGGGGACCCCGCACCCAACAGCAGTTGGGAAAAATTTCATCTTTATGACCATAAGCATTTTGTGTCTTCAGCCAATACCACCATAACTACTCTACACAATTTTTAAGCATTTTGGTATTATGATTGTTTAGTGGCAACCCACTCTCAGATAGATAATGGGTTAGTGTATTCACGGTATTTGGTGGCTTGGCATATCAAATCTACATGAATTAGAAACATGTGGGTTGATTAATGCCTAGCTTGGTTAAGATTTAAAGATATTCTATTCCTTTGTTGCGCAGTAGAGTGTTATAGAAAATTGTGTATCATGGTGTTTCTAACAAGTGCTATAAAATATTTGTGTTACAAGGAGCATTTGTGTATTCTATCACGTAAGGCCCTTTCATATGAATGAGAAGAGAGCATGTCTGGGACCTATTATAGCTCCTCAATCAGAAAACGTTTTTTTCAAAACTGGAGGGAAGGTGAAGGCATATCACTTCGGCATGTCATTCCTTCCAGAGGATTCACAAGATGATGTGTTTGCAAAATTAGTGCCAATTATCATATCTACTGTGGTTGGTCACAATTGTATGTATTTTTGAATATGTGAATACTATAACTAGAAAAACTTATACAATGGAAGGAAGACCAAATAGTCTTGGTGTTGTTCCTCACGCATTCAAGGAACTCTTTCGACATGTTTCCTTGGACAACAGTTTAACCTTTATCTTTACAATTAGCATGCTAGAGGTTTACAAGGGATCTATAAGATATTTTCTTGTGTGTCGACCTACAAGGCCAACAATACCCTCTACAAGCTTCCTTTCAATTTAAATGGATGCACTGAGGCATGTGGAGATTGAAAATCTTCATGAAGTTGTGGTGATGGATTTCAAAAAAGAAATTTGATGGTACCATACAGGGAAACGAGCTAGATATATTGCATGGAACAATTTCAATGAGGCTTCAAGCAAGACACGTAGCTTGATCAAGATTGTTAATAGAGATTTGAGGGATGATGATACATACGCCATAACAACAAAGTTGTGGGTGGTTGATTTAGACGGAAGCGAACATATTCTCAAGACATTGGCTAGTGGCCAAACTGTGGAAGAAGCAAGGGCTATAAACTTGTCACTAGATGAGTGTGAATGAGTGATAAAGCATAAACAAAATGTTAAATTTCTTTTAAGAGGAAACAAGAAAGTCTTGAAGAGTGAGATCTCTTCAGAAAATTAGATGATACAAACTTCTACTCATCAGGAACAATATGCCACAGAAACAGAATCTATTGATTCATGTAGTATTGTAGATAGATCTATACAGTTAAACATTCCCAAAGTTATGTCACCTACCGCTTGTAGCTACCTCTAAGGAAGGGCCCAAGAGAATAATTTCATATCCCCTTTCAAGGAAATAAAGAGAGAAGAAAGGAATGGAATGACATTGTCTCTACCTAATTACACCCAAGCAATGCCCAATTGCTTCTGGCCAAGTACTATCAGACAATCACAGCTTAATTCATATCTAAAATATAACAAAATACAGATGAATTAGAATAAGGGGGTGGTTGTATTTGTTTCCAAGCAAGATATAATTGATGAATCATAATGTGTTTCAAAGTTTAGGGTCAAGGATGACCATGGGTTAAGATGTCCATCAATCCCACAATGTCTAAGGGTGTTTTTTGGACCATTATCCAAGCCATTATGCCCAACTGATGAACCACAAAAACCTTACAACAAATATTAATAATGGAATGAAGCATGTTATAGTCCCAAAGAAAAGGGGGTTTTCTAGATCCTCTTGTACAAAATGCACAACTAATGAAATCTAAGGTCATTCAAAGACTAACACAATTCATGGATGGAGGTCTTCTTCATCTACAAACCACAAAAGTACCAGATCACCTCCCAAGCAAATCACAACAGATGACATCTCACAAAGTATTTTAGAGAGTTGCAGTCCTAAATGTACCGAAATGACCAAATATCTTCCCCAATGCCAAACATCAAGAAACAAGCACATTGAATATCCATGAAGGCACATCATAAATTTTGACTTGTATTTATTTTGTCATATTGTAAATGTCATTTTGTCATAATTATGAAAACAGGGCAATACTGAGAGTTTTGTAAAAGTCATTAGGAATGTAAAAGTCCTAAAGTAGTTGAATAGTCATGGGGTAGGTGAAGAGTCACCTACCATTTGCATAAATATACCCCCATGCCTCTAGCTAGGGGATTTTAGCATTTAGGTGGTTGTTATCACTTAGGTAGCTCTTAGAACTCTTACTCTTAGTATTTTGAAGATTGAGTTGTAGTGAGGCTAGGGACTTGTTCAAAAATGGTACGAGCAACTTTTTTTCCACTATTGCATATCGATGGACTTGTGGTACATGTACTTAAATTTCAACATTATCAATGGGAAGCTCTCTACTCTTGGTAGGAATGTCATGCACTTTCATGGTGATATTAAAGCTATTGTATATTTCTATTATATGTGCATGATTTCTTTCACATGAGTTATATGTAGATGAACTAATTTGCGGCTTAAGACTCACATACCTACTAATGGATCTATGCTCTTTCATTCCATGCATTACACTAGTTATTAGTTGTGAACTACTTTGCAATTAGTTTATAGTGTTCCCTTTACTCTTGTATGTCTTATATGGTTTTAACTAACTTCCTCCTCTTGAGATGTACTTGGTCTTATCATTGTTCTATTATATTCTTGCACTTTGTGTTTCAAGTTTATCATTTGTGAGCTTATTCATATTCACACTCTGAATATTTCACACTCGCATTGACATTAACATCTCTTCACCCAAAACCTAAGAAAAATAAACAAGCACGGTGGTAGTGAGGCCCATATACTAGATGGGACTCCTGTCCCAAACATTGTGAGGTCTAATAGGGACTTCATACCGCGGAAATCCCCTTAACCATTAGTGGTGCATTTCACCATGTCAATGTGTGAAAAGGGAGTTAAAAGGTGAATCGTTAAACAGCGATAACTTTCAATCTAGGTATCAGATCAAAATAAAATTTGTATCATTGACAAGGTCTTAACAAGTCAGATCCAATGATGGTATTGGAAGTTAATTTTAAGAACTTTTGAAATCAGAGGATTTTATAACCCCATCTTCATAATGAAACCATGGAGGTCGAGTTAATTGAAAATAACACTTCTCATTCATCCTAGATTATCCAACGGGGTGAGAGAGAGTGTTGCAGCTAAATTCTATTCATGGAGGGGGCAAGTTAATACTTTTAGTTTAGTGTTGTTCTTAACGATCTATCCAGTTCCATTTGTCACAGCGGCTTACAAGTTCCAAACCCATTGTATTTTGCTGCTGAGAAAGAAAATAATTTAGCATATAATTTGTTATTGACAATCAATAAATTATGGCTAGGTCTTACTATGTTATTTGAGGGTTTGACATTTATAAATAATTTAGCATGTAATTTGTTGTTAAAAATCAATAAATATTGGTTGAATTTTATTGTGCCATTTTAGGGTTTAACTTTTATTTGCATGTTAAATGTTCGAAGAAATGTCTTTACCATAGTGGTCCTCTTTGTTTCTCCATAATATATTTAATGAAATGTCTTCACATCAAGTGTTTGTAAAAAGGCTTTAAAGATATTTTTTAAGAAATATTGGCACTAGTGCTTGTTGGAAGAAAAATTGAAAATAATTCTGAAAGTTAAATCAATGGTATTAGTAGGGGCACATTACAGTGGTATCAGAGTTGTGCATCTTACTAGATTAATGGGATTAACAGTAAACGATGGAGTTTTATCAAGTAATCAACATTCTTCCTGAATCAGTACAACATTGTGCAGGTTGGTTCCTTGACAATAATGTTTTCATGGAGAAAAGAAAGAAATACAACAACAAACCTTTCTCAAAGGGATTCCATGCTACTTTTCAGCACAAGCAACCAAGAAATCGACAAAAGGAAGAAAAATTGGGAAATTGGCTCTTCGTGCTTGGATTAGATTTAAAGTTTATGAAGTCGAGAGATGTCCTCTTTAAATTAAAGGATCTAGACTTGTGTTTGTCCAAGGTAGACAACTCTAATTGGAAAATTTTGACTTGGGCTTTGAAGCCAATGATGTTTTCCTTGATCTAACACAAGTTTTTAGAACACCCTTGTAAAGAGGTAAGACTTCAGTTACTTCTTGCTTCAGTGAAATCATAAGGATAACTAATCCTATACCCCCTACACTGGTGACATTTTAAGAAAGGTTCTACACCTGATTATAGAGGGCCCTACATTTGGTAAGAGGATCGAGGTCTTAGAAATTATGGCAAGAATAAGTTGTCCTATTATGCTCAATCTAGAGTGTGATGGTTTGATTCTTCAAATATTACATTGCTTCTTCACCAACATAAGAAAGCAACATCTAGACATTATTAAAACTGTTGGACACCTAATCCTCTAGGGGTTGGTGTGAAATGTGAACAGCCACCGGAGTCCAAGAGACCACTTGGAATATGAATCCAAGGGTCACACCATGTACTATAAATGTATATCATGTCAATAATATATGCAATCTCATGCTTATCCTTCATATTATGCCTTCACCATGTATGTGTTTAACATGGTATCAGAGCAAGCATACTCCTACCCTGCTCCAATTTGAGCCACTGGTCTTGTGGCCTTTCTCTGCATGTCAGTTTTTGCTGTTAGAACTGCACCTAAGTGCTCTCCCATTCCTCCACAAAAAATTTTGGGCAAGTTTGACCTGAGTCTCTGTCAATTTGTGTGATGCTATCTCCCATAATTAGTTGTTTGCATTGTAGCTCCTCTACCATCCTATGTTGCAGACTCTGATTTCCATTTGGATTGTGAATAATGACATGATTCGAGCCACTCAATTGGCATCCACACCCTCGCCTACAAATGACTAAGCATTACATGGTTAAAATAAATGTTGATTGAATGTTGCTTGCCATGATGAACATTGCTTGGTGGGAATGTTGTAGAAGCTTTGAAGATTAAGCTTGACTGGTATAACAAATGATAAATTATATGCACATACAAAGATAGATCTGTAAGATATTTGAACTCTCCAAACTCATTGGGTATTTCGCCTAAGATGTTGTTTGTATAGAGGTAAAGAGTGTAAATTTTTCAAGCTTGCAAGATGGAACAGTGTCCTAGTGATCGAGTTATTAAAGGCATCAAATAACCTCAAGGATGTGACGTTTTGAAACCTTGAAGGGATCTCTCCTGTAAAATCATTATCATAAACTTCCAATTCATATAGCTTCATAAGCTTTGTCATTTCTTTTGGTATAGTTCTTGTTAAATAATTTGAAGAGAGTTCTAGCATCCCAAGCTCTTTCAAATTGGCTATGTAAGGTGAAATGGGTCCTGTCAAGCTCGATTTAAGCACTTTAGGCTGAATATTTCTATGAGTATTAAGCTTTGATGTCTTCTATTATATACCTTGAACTGTAATTTGCGCTCTTTCCAACTTTAAAGTTTCTTAGTTGATGGTAATGTTGACATACTCAAAGTTCCAAATCTCCAGTGATAAAGAAAATATTCTTTACATAGTATTGTGAGTGGGTCATGCTTCTTCATTTGTTCGTAGTTGTGATCAGTGTTTTTCTGAAGTATGGAGAAAATGGCTCGAATTTCTGAAGTATTAGAGTTCATGAAAACTTAGTTACATTCTACTATTCATGATACAATAAAAATCAGAAAAACCTCTCTCTTAGACATTCAAACATGTAAGAAAAATGCATATGAAAAGATTGATTTTTTGCAGCTTGGATCACAGCTACAGCAAGAGGAGCTACAACAATGTATTCATCATTCTGATCTATTTTCTATTCAAATTGATCCTCTGTTCAAGATTGAGGTAGACTCCCATAAGAAACAAATTGATTCAGATCTAATACCCAATGAAGCAGTAAAATTGCATGCAAAAGTAGAAATTCAGCGTGCACTTCCCAAGTCAGTCATAAAACCTTGGGAAGAGCTTGTCCATAACAAGCACTAAACAGGTCTTGGATATGATAAGGAGGTGTCCTTTCATATTCCAAACTATTCCAAGCCCATTCAATTTCAAAGTGTTGGATTTCTTCATGACAGTTCACCTTCATTTGTTTTAGATTCTATTCTTCTTACACATCAGCGACAACATAATGTTAAATGCCAACATTGTGACCAAGTTGACCATGTAAAAGATCATTGTTTTGACCTTCATTCATGCAAGCATTGTGGTCAACGTAATCATTCTTCACATAGATGCTTCAAAAAAAAGCCTCCTACAGGAACAAATATTCATCTTGGATGGTTCACTTCTTGGCAATGGGCTTCAACAACCAAGAAGATATTTCAGTCATATGTCAGAATTTCTTCTAGAATATTAAAAGGTCTTGCAGTTGAGTTTTCTCCATCATCTCACCTTGTATCTGACATGGGGGGAAGTGATGGTCATCTAAAAGCTTCAAAGCCACATCAAGCGAGCCTGAGCCACAACCTTCTATACCAGATGTAGAGTTGTAGCCAGAGACAAGGATGCCCCTGAGCATGCCTTCGGTTGGTGGTCAACGTTAAACCATCTATGTGGGGTTAAGACTTCCCTTCAAAGAATTGGGGACACTTCCTCTAACAGAAGACTTCAACTTCTGGCCAGTTTTGGAAGAGTTATGGGAAACATTAAGAATTCTAGAGTTGGTGGTCATTATTACACCATCACAGGTTGAGACCTCCCTTTTCAGGTTGAGGTTCTCCCTTTTTATGCAGGGTAGACCTCCATTTCAAGGTTGAAGGTTTCCCTCTTCAAAACATTAGGAGCACTTCCTCTAGCAGAAGACCTCAACTTCATGCCATAGTTGAAAGAGTTCCAAGAACTACACTAATCGTTCCAGTGTTGGTGATCATCCTTAAACCACCCCCCTTATACCAACATTACAGAAAGCACATTCAACCTAGTGTTGTCGTGCATCTTTGCACATTTTGTATTACATCTCTCTTCTTGGACTCATACATACCCCTTCGGATTAAGGGGGGGAATGTTGGACACCTAATCCTCTATGGGTTGGTGTGGAATGTGAACAACCACTGGAGTCCAAGAGACCACTTGGAATATGAATCCAAGGGTCACACCATGTACTATAAATGTATATCATGTCAATAATATATGCAATCTCATGCTTATCCTTCGCCATATATGTGTTTAACAAAAACATGCAAAATATTTAATTTTGGTGAAGATGATGCCATTTCCAAGAAACTACTATCACAGTTGTTGGATATTTGGAGGAAGGAGTAGGTTGTTTTTCCTGTTGCTTGTAAATTTTCAAAAATATTGGTTGAGAAAAACATAAAAAGATTTGAAAAGCAATTGATTGGAAAAGAACTAATTCAATGGGATTTTAGGTCACAAGATATTCCAACAAGGGTAAGGACCAAATAAAAAGTAAGAAAAATTGTCCATTATGGACAACTAATTACTTTGGTGGTGTTAGGTAGGGAAAGGATCTATTGCAGCCAATTGGTGTTGAGGGCAAAGGATCAGTTATGACTATGAAGCATGGAAACAATGCCTCACTTCAAGGAGAGAATAGGTTAGTTGATGAAGAACTGGTAGAAAAATAAAGGGTCGGTGAAGCACATTCCTTGTCATCTATAGATACCATAACATAGGGGGGTGATAGTAGCATTGGCACTCAAGATTTGATGCGTGAGCCTCTTATGATGATCAGGTATGAAAAATCTTTATATTTCCAGGCACTTGAAAAAAGGTAAACTTTTCATCAAAAGAATCATAAATCACTTCTTTTGGAGAACTCATTAAAGGATCAAATGACAATATTAAACGACATGGTTGAGAATTCACATTATGGACCCGCCATCAATGAAGTTCAAGAAGGTACAAACACATCCATTGTGGCTACAAGGATTTCAAATGATAGTCATCAAGAACATACTCATGAAAATATCAATATTAAATATCTTACAGAAGGGCTTTTTGCAACAAAAGAGAAAATCAAGATGCCTAAGGACTCCATATTACAACAAGGTCATGAGGCCTTAGGAGCTAGGAATTTTAGGACAATTGCTAACCTTGCCAATGTTGACGAACAATTAGAATTGTTAAGGAGGTGGCAACATAAATCCACTTTTGAGTTGTGGAGCATCCCTCTTCAACGATACATACACAAGGTTTGCATCACCATAACTCCACACAAGTGGTTTTCCAACCAATATATAGATGAATTAATGACACATAAGAGTGGGATGGATGGTTGGTATAAACAAGAAAGAACCCAATCTTGTAGGTGGCTTTTACAAAAGGGTTAGCACAACAGGATACTGGATCAGGAGATAGAGCTTTAGCATATCAATATTCCAATTATAATCAAAGTAGTCCATCATCAACATGGTGGTCCTTTTCAGGAATTGTTGATGACTAGTAGGAGAGACATTCTCTATGAGGCCATGGACTCCATAAGTGTTATGGTTGTGGTTAACATCTCCTATGGCAGAAGCCCATGGTAATTAAAGTAGAGGGAGATTATGAGTTGATACCCTACCAGGTGGGGAATTTATGGGAAGACACTTCTAGCCAGGGTTATAGCACAATAGGATCTTTTAGGTATTTGGGATGATAGATCTCATATTTGGCAATGGAACCTAGATAGATCATTCCATCATCTGGTAGAATTTGACAAAGAAGGGGAGCACAACTGGGAGGAAGAAGAAGGCATCATGGCAAAGATTCTTCCTAGGAGACAAAAAATATACATTCTTACAAGAATTCTTGTTGATTGAATATCCCACTTGTTGGGGAAATATTACAAGAAAAAGAGTGCCTTTGGGTATTGAAATGTTAATCTAGGTTGTCATTGATGTCAATATAGCAGTGTTTGTGATGGCAACTTCTTTAATACATGATGTTGTCTATTGATGCATATTGATCTTAATACTGATCATGGAGGATCCAAGGATTGAATATAGACGTAAAAGAAATAGTGGAACCAAGGAGGAAAGCTATCAGAAGCTGAGGAAAGCCAAAGAGTAAGAGGAAGAAGTCATTGAAAGCCAGCAAGAGAAGAGAGGCAATTTATCGAAAGTAGATTATAGGGAGGATTTAAGATATCGGCACTTTATCATAGAAATTATATTGTCGTGTTATCAGTGGTTCTATTATATTAAGTTATGTAAACACTGCTCAAACCCCCAATGCAATATGTACTATGGACCTGAGACAGGTTATGGTAACAGCCCCATACAATATCGCACTCGTCGCATAATCGCAAGCCATAAAGGGATGTTCCGTTCAAATCGCCGATTGCGATATATATGCGGACCCGACCGCTCTATTAGAATACACCATTATGTTATATCACGTCGGAAGTTATGTACCGCAAGTCTTAAAGGATGCCACATTAAAAAACATTGATTGCGATATTATTGCAAACTTGACTGCCGCACTATAATATGACTCAATATGATATCGCATCCATTGAATCACACATTTCGAAGAAATTTCAAAATGCCGATTGTAATAAGGGTGTGGACACAACGGGCCGCTGATTGCGATAGAGTTGTGTACCCAACGAGCTTATCAAAAACAGTTTATTGTATGCCACATCCACTCTGTCGGCCATAGGGGATCGACTATGTTATGAGAAGACCTTTGGAAGTTGCGATTGTGATTAAGGTGATGATCTGGCAGGTGGGACCACCCATTATATAGTTTTAACTATGTTGATATGTGAATATCGATGATGTTGATATCGGAGGATAGAGCATGTGCACACTTGTAAAACCTCTGATTTTCATGAAAGTTGCGATTGCGATTAAAAATATGGTGTGGCGTGTGGGGAACTCTACTAATGTGGATTTTCATGAAGGTTGTGATTGTGGGGGTAAGGTGATGACATGGTAGGCCCTCCAATATATTTTAATATACCACCTCATGCACAAGTCAACCCCTCCACCTTTGAACGAGTCGTTTCGATTCATTGGAAAAACTCATACATACATATATATATATATATGTGTGTGTGTGTGTGTGTGTGTGTGTGTGTGTGTGTGTGTGTGTGTATATACAAGTTGAAATGCTTCACTAGAGTAAGGGCGTATTAGGCATCTATCACAAAGAACAAGAAAAGTTCACAACTCGTGAACTTGAAGAAACAGAGGAAGCCGAAGGTCTAGTAAACGTAGAAGGTGCAGTAGAAGCTGAAGGTCTGGCAGATGTAGAAGGTACAGTAGAATCCGAAGGCCGAGCGAAGAAGAAAGCTGAAGACAGAGTGGGAGGACAATGTTTTGACCTGATTCATCTTGAAATACAGGGTTAGAGCCCTTGGGGTTGGTGTCTCAGAATTGGAAGGATTGTCGTCCTTGGAGTTGGTGCTCCTAAATCCAAGGTTGGTGCCTTGACAAGATAGGGTCGGAGCCCTAGAGGTCGAAGCCTCATCAAAACCAAGTTGGAGCTTGGAACACATTTATATTGTATTTATTATTTTACTCAATAAAATTATACTTATACATTTCTCTATTTAAATTGTGAAGAATTAAACTAGTAATAATAACAATTGAAAGAAAACATTGATTCACCCCCCCAAGTATTTCCAACAATTGTTATCAGAACAAGCTTCTTCATATCAGCCCAATAGCTAGAAGAAGGATTCTTAGTCACAATGAGAAATCAAGGAGTGTCAGGAAGACTTCCTCTATTCGATGGCACAAATTTTGGTTTTTTGAAAAAAGAATGTCCTACTACTTAATGTCCCTTGGACCTGAAGTTTGGCATTCGGTTTTAAATGGGTACACAACTCCTTCCACTCTTCCAACAAATCAAGATGAAAGGAAATCTTACATTGCAAATGCAAAAGCCTTAAATTCCATCACTAGTGGAATCACTGATTCTGAATTTACAAAAGTCATTAATTGTGACTCGGACAAAGAAGTATGGGATAAGCTAGTTAGCTTATATGATGGGGACTCCAAAGTTAAGAAGGCAAAGCTTCAAACTCATATAAGACAATTTGAAAGTTTGAAAATGGATGATGAAGAAGATATTGCATCATACTTTCTCAGAGTAGCTGAAGTGGTCAACTCTCTTAAAGGATTGGGAGAAAACATTGAAGAAAGCACTATTGTTCAAAAGGTCTTAAGATCTCTCCCAGACAAATTTGACTCCAAAGTAAGTGCTATAGAAGAAATGAAGGACCTAGATACTCTCAAGATGGATGAACTTCATGGAAGCCCAAGTTCCAAAGATGCAGCATTCAAGGCCTCAACATCAAAAAAGGGGAAAGAATGGAATACCAGTAGTGATGACTCCGATGTTGAATCCGAATTGGCGCAATTTTTACAAAGACTAAAGAAAGTATCTAAGCTAAAAGGTAAGTACCCTCTTATTTGTTTCAAATGTGGAAGAATAGGTCATTATGCTGCAAAATGTCCTCTTAAGCATGATAGTGATGATAAGGAAAATTCTAAAAGGATGGTATACAAAAAAAAGGGTTCAATAAGAAGAATTTCTTCTCTAAGCAAGATGAATTTGATGAAGATGAATTTGTAGTCATCAAAAAGAAACCAACTAATCATTTGCCTCGTCGCAAAGGAGGTAATGATGAATCTGATGAAGAAAATGACTATGCTGGAAGCCAAGAAGTATTATTAATGGCATTCACAAATGATGATGATTCAGGTCTAGTAGGAAATGTAGATGAATTGTTAATGAGTGCCATTGAAGAAAATGAGAAATTATGAAATAAAATCATTTCTCTCAAGGTAGAAAAGGAGGAAGCAAAAACAAGGGAAGACCTCTTGAAAAATAAGCTAAAAGAAAAAGAAGAAATTTGTGAAGAACGTGAAGCCGAAATAGTATCTCTAAGGAAGGAATTGGAGAAAGTCAAAAAGGTTTGGGAAATCTCTCAAATACTTGACATTATCCTAAATGATCAAAAACCTCAACATGACAAATCTGGAATAGGTTTTAAAGGAGAATCATCAAGTGCTAAGAATAATGTGAAAAGCTATGTCGACATACTTTACAGCGACCCAAAAGAAGAAATATTATTTCATCAAAGGCCCACCTCAAATCCAAAGAATGAAAAGAGAGTAACTCCAAGGAATAATGTTGATTCAAATCATGGCTATTACAATAGGTGAAAAACTATCTTTGTTGGGCATTGTTTTTATTGTAAAAATTTTGGTTATCAAGCTAAACATTGCATGGCTCGTAATAATGAAACACCAAAATTGAAGGATCAAACAAACAAACCATATGGTCTCAAAGGGCAAGGACAAATCAAGACCTACAACTCTTTTGATCCCTTGGCCAAATTTGATCCAATTCGCTCATTATGTAATGGTAATGGACATAATGAACAAAATTGCCCCCTCAAAAGAAGAGAAGCAAAAAATGAGAATCCCAACACAGATAAATGTGGCCTAGCTCTATGTGCTCACAGTGATGAAAATCATTGGTTTGTGGATAGTGGGTGCTCCAAACATATGACAAGTGACAAAAGGAAGTTTGTCTCATTGAACAAAAAGGAAGGAAATGTATCCTTTGGAATTGGATCTACCAAAATTGCTGGAAAAGGAACTGTTACCCTTATTAATGGAAAAGGAAAGGCTCAAAATGCTTTGCTAGTAGACGGGCTCAAACACAATCTCTTGAGTGTTAGCCAAATCTGTGATCAAGGACATAATGTTGTCTTTAGCACTAAATATTATGAAATAATGAACTCTTCCTCAAGGGAACTTGTGGCGAAAGGAGTTAGAACATCATAAAACATCTACATTCTGAACAAAATTCAAGAAGATAAATGTTACTTAAGTCAAACAAATGAAATTTGGTTGTGGCACAAGCGACTTGGACATATAAGTTTTGATAACTTGATCAATATCAACAAGATTAATGCAGTACGATACATCCCAAAGTTATTCAAGCCAAATCAAGGAGTGTGTGGTCCATGTCAACATGGAAAGCAAACTAGAAGCAACCACAAGACCAAGGAGTTTTCTACATCAAAACCTTTGGATATCATCAATGCTAATTTATGTGGACCAACTAGAACTGCGCCACTCCAAGGAGAAAGGTACTTTGCTTTATTTTTCGATGACTATGCTAGAATGATGTGGGCATATTTCATAAAATATAAATACGAAGCATTTGAATGTTTTAAGAATCTTAAAGCTCTTGTAGAAAATGAAAAGGATTCTAAGATTAAATGTCTTAGAACAGATAGAGGGGGAGAATTCACATCAAAAGAATTTGATGAATTCTGTAAAGTACATGGAATCAAAAGAGAACTCTCTGCTGCTAGAACACCCAAGAAAAATGGGGTAGTTGAAAGAAGAAACTGAACTATTCAAGAAATGGCAAGAACAATGTTTATAACAACTGAATTGCACCCAAAATTCTGGAGAGAAGCAGTCAGGACAGTTGTTTATACCTTGAATCGAACTCAACTAAGACCAAACAATGAGAAGACTCCTTATGGATTATGGAAAGGAAGACTTGCTTCAGTAAAATACTTCAAGATTTTTGGAAGCAAGTGCTTCATAAAAATCAATGATGACTCACCAGGAAAATTTGATTCTCAGGTTGACGAAGGAATATTCCTTGGATATTCTACAACGAGCAAAGCCTACAAGTGCTACAATAATCGACTACGGAAAATAGTGGAAAGCATTGATGTGAATATTGATGAAGACCTTCCAGAAAAAGAAATTGAAGATCATGAAGTTGACCCTCTCATTGAAGAAAACGAAGAAGAACCTGAAAAAGAGGAAAAGATCAAGAAAAACACAAGGAAAAAGAACCATCTCAAACCCCTTAAAAGGTGAAGTTTCTCCAAAAACATCACCTAGAAGAGCATATTATTGGTAATATAGATGAAGGGACAAGTTCATCAAAGAAAAATGACATTGCTCTCCTATCTATGATAGAACTAGAAACATTTACTCAAGCAAGTAAGGATCCCCATTAGGTAAAAGCCATGGAAGAATAAATGTCTCAAATCAAGAAGAATGAGACATGGGAGCTGGTACCTCATCCAAATGATAAAATATAAATGGAACCAAGTGGGTGTTCAAAAAGAAAATGAATGAAGATGGACAAATCATCAGAAATAAGGCAGGGCTTGTTTGTAAAGGTTATTCACAAATTGAAGGAATCAACTTTGAAGGAACCTTTGCACCAATAGCTTGTATGGAAGCTATAAGGATGTTCTTGGCATTTTGTTGCTCAAAAGGATTCAAAATCTATCAAATGGATGTAAAATCAGCATTTCTGAATGGGGAACTCAAGGAAGAAGTCTACATAGAGCAACCAGAAGGGTTTAATCTAGCAGAAGGAAAAGACTGTGTTTGTCTGCTGCATTACCACCTGACCAAAAGCCCAAATACATTGACCTTTTTAAGGAGTTTCAAGATGTGTTTGCATGGAGTTATG
>APFE030148771.1:38745-50211 GCA_000404065.3 Pinus taeda
GCTATTTCATATGTTTTCCTCAGTTATGGTATTTAAAGAGTAATTATTCAGTGCTACCTTTAATACTATATCATCACAGTGCTCTGTTATTTCAGGAATTCAAGTAATTGCTCCTAAATAATAGACCTCTTTCCCACTACCCAGCTTAGTAAAGAATCCTTAATTGCTCTTTGCTAGTTGTTTTTCATTCCACTCTCACAATTTACAGTTTGTTTTATGAAATACACACAGGCCCTGTAATTCCAGCTGCACTAGACCAGGATTTCAAGGAAGTAACAGTTACAGACCCCATTGCCCAATGGATTAGTGTCATCTGAAGATAACGCTCCAAAAACTATCAGAAGCATCCTCCCAACCAAACATAAAAAACAATCAAACATTCACTTCATAACTAGCCTAAAACTTCATTAAAGCAGTGACAAACCTTACAGAGAGAGCCCTCTCTGATTACAGCTGGGCTAGAAGCTGTAGTCCAAAGATTGGTTAGTGGTTACCCCGGCCGTATTCCCTTGGGAGTCATAGGGAACAACCTGGGTGTTAACAGATGTCAAAGTGGGAGAGAAGAAGAATATTGCCATCAATGACAAAGGGGGAGGTTGTTAATCTAGGTTGTCATTGATGTCAATATACCAGTGTTTGTGATGGCAAAATATTTAATACATGATGTTGCCTATTGATGCCCATTAATCTTAATACTGCTCATGGAGGATCCAAGGATTGAATACAGACGTAATAGAAATAGTGGAACCAAGGAGGAAAGCTATCGAAAGCCGAGGAAAGCCAAACAATAAGAGGAAGAAATCATTGAAAGCCAGAAAGAGAAGAGAAGCAATTTATCGGAAGCAGTTTATAAGGAGGAGTTAAGATATCGGTGCTTTATTAGAGAAATTTTATTATTGCGTTATCAGCGGTTTTATTATATTAAGTTGTGTAAACATTGCTCAAACCCTCGATGCAATATGTACTACAGACCTGAAACAGGTTATGGTAATAGCCCCATACAATATCGCATTTGTCGCATAATCACAAACCATAGAGGGATGTTCTGTTCAAATTTCCAATTGTGATATATATGCGGTCCCGACTACTCTATTAGAATACACCATTATGTTATATCGTGTCCGCCGCATCGAAAGTTATGTACCACAAGTCTTAAAGGATGTCACGTTAAAAAACATCGATTGCGATATTATTGCGGACCTGACTGCACCACTATAATGACTCAATATGATATTGCGTCCATTGAATCGCACGTTTCAAAGAAATGTCAAAACACCGATTGCGATAAGGGTGTGGACACAACGGACCGCCGATTGCGATAGAGTTGTGTACCCAACAAGCTTATCAAAAACAGTTTATTGTATACCGCATCCACTCCGTTGGCCTTAGGGGATCGACTATGTTATGAGAAGACCTCCGGAAGTTGCGATTTCAATTAAGGTTATGATGTGGCAGGTGGGACCACCCATTATATGGTTTTAACTATGTTGATATGTGAATATCGATGATGTTGATATCGGAGGATAGAGCATGTGCACACTTGTAAAACCTCGGATTTTCATGAAAGTTGTGATTGCGATTAAAAATATGACATGGCCTGTGGGGACCTCTATTAATGTGGATTTTCATGAAGTTTGCAATTGTGGGGGTAAGGTGATGATGTGGCAGGCCCTCCAATATATTTTAATATACCACCTCATGCACAAGTTGACCCCTCCTCCTTTGAACAAGTTGTTTCGATTCGTTGGCAAAACTCATATATACCTATATATATATATATATATATATATATATATATATATATATTATATATAATATATATTATACAAGTTGAAATGCTTCACTGGAGTAAGGGCGTATTAGACATCTATCGCAGAGAACAAGAAAAGTTCAAAACTCGTGAACTTGAAGAAACAGAGGAAGCCGAAGGTCTGGCAGATGTAGAAGGTGCAGTAGAAGCTGAAGGTCTGGTAGACGCAAAAGGTATAGTAGAAGTCGAAGGCCGAGTGAATAAGGAAGCTGAAGACAGAGCGGGAGGACAATATTTTGACTTGATTCATCTTGAAAGATAGGGTTGGAGCCCTTGAGGTTGGTACCTCAGAAATGGAAGGATTAGTGTCCTTGGAGTTGGTACTCCTAAATCCAAGGTTGGTGCCTTGACAAGATAGGGTTGAAGCCCTAGAGGTCGGAGCCTCATCAAAACCAAGTTGGAGCTAAGAACACATTTATATTGTATTTATTATTTTACTCAATAAAATTATACTTATACATTTCTCTGTTTAAATTGTGAAGAATTAAACTGGTAATAATAACAATTGAAAGAAAATACTATTTCACCCCCCTCTCAATATTTCCAACATGAAAGACAAAGATTCTACAGCAATTATTGGTTTGAACAATGAAGGTACTAGCAAAAGGAAATATAGGAGCATCGAAACTGAAGCTCCTGGTAGGAGATTTCTAGTCTATAATTATAGCATATTGGACTAGTGAAATCTTCAGGGAAGTACAATCAGGGATTTTATAACATATATACTAGTTTTGCAAGGCACCGACTATAATTTTAGAGTGGTTGACTAAATGAATAAGCTTATGCATTTCCTTACTATTCCATTGGAGTACAGAATTACATCACATGACAACTAGCATAATGGCATTCATATATTATCATGTCACGGGGGAAGCAAGCAACTTATCATGGGAAAATTGTTTCAAAGTTTACTCAACCTTGTTGGAAGACTAATAGCAACAATTTCACCATAGGATATATACTCCAGGAAGTTGTGTGGAGTGGAGCAAGGAAGTTACTAGTAGCCTAGAGATATGAGTAAGCTATGAGCATTAGAGAAGGAAAGACAAATGATGGAGGTTGAGCCCATATGGGTGGAGCTTTCAAAGAAAATTAATTCATGGAGGGAGTGTTGAATGGTAGACAAAACACAGAGGTATCTTGTTCCATATACATTGCCAACAAGCTTTCTGGGTGGATGAGATATTTTCCCATGATTTTATCTCCTAAATATAACCTCAAGACAATCATGCAATGATAGATGGATCAATGAGACTCTATCATTGGAGGGAAAAAGGAGAAATTTGGGGGCTATGATGATGATTTAAGGGTAAGGGCACATTGTAGATGCCCTCTTCAGGTTGGAATAGATGGAGCATGTGCAACATCTAAATCCTTTGGATGGTGATCTAGCTAGTACTTTGTGCCCACAAGACTTCACACTTGTCAATAGTTCACTATGGAGTAGCATGATTTGGTTTATCAAATGAGGTCTTCTAGTTTTATCTAAGCTATTGAAGCATCCTTGCTTAACTCTAAAGGATGATGTTAAGTACGCTAAAGAAGGGGATCATGAGGAGCTATACTATCCAATATTATCAAGAATTTTTGGGGAGCATGACCTACATCTTTATGATATGGCAGAGTGTGGATGGATTGAGATGATACAACAATTGTGTAAGGAAGCATTCTACAGACTTGTGTAGGATCTTAGTATTAATGTTTGGATTGCTTGGGGGCAAGCAATTTCAAGAAGGGAGAACTGTCATGTCTCATTTTTCTGGATGTAGGGAATGGAGAGCATCTCAGTAGCCTAGCTAATTCCCATAGGCCACAAATTAAAGTTAATTGTGAAATATCAAGGAATAATTAATTTGAAAAAAAAAAAAAAAATCAATCATGCTTCATATCAAAGGTAAAGAGGAGGGATCATCTAGATTCTTCACCAGAGCTCATATGAAGAATTTGTTTGTCTGTGATCATGCGAGTTGGACTGTGAATCATTCATATTTATAGTAGCTTTTATTTTATAGTGGAAAAACCAAATTTGTGGAGAGCCCGAGTCATTGCAATAGTTGAATTTATTTGTGGAGAGCTTGAATTATTGCAACAATTGAATTTATTTTCGATCCATAGTTATTGCAACAATTGAATTTATTTGTGGAGAGTATGAGTTATTGAAGTAGCTGAATTTACTTGTGGAGAGCCTGAGTTATTACAGCAACTAAAATTATTTTTGGAGAGCCTGAGTTATTACAACAACTGAATTTATGTGGAGAGGCTCAGTTATTGCAGTAGCTAGATTTATTTGTGGAGAGGTTGAGTTATTGTAATAACTAAATTTATTTGTGGATAAGTTGAGTTATTGCAGCAACTAGATAAATTGCACAAGCTTAATTTATCTTGCTAGGCCAAATTTATTTTGCCAGACAAAATTTATTTTACTAGTTTAATTTATCTTATTGGGCCAAATTTATGTTGTTGGGCCGAATTTATTTTGTTGTGAGAATTTATCTTGTTGCATTGAGTTTATTTGTTGGGGAGCAAGTTTTTTGCTAGGGTTTGAGTTGTTGTGAAATCGAATTCTATTTGTGGAGGGGGTGAGTTAATACCTTCAGCCTAGTGCTTTGCCCAACCATCTATTCAAGTCCATTTGTCGTAGCAGCTTATAGGTTCCAAACCCATTGTATTTTGCAACTAAGAAAGGAAACAATTTAGCATGTAATTTGTTGTTAACAGTCAATAAATATTGGTTCAGTTTAATTGTGCTATTTGAGGTTTTAACATTTATGTTGGGTTGTGTTATATTCTTTCCACATAGTTAACAGGGGGTTTGAGGGCTACCCGTAACCCCACTTTATGGGGTCCGGGGCAGCGCCCCGGAAAATTTTGGTTTTGGACGCTATGGTTTTCGGTCCATGGTTTTGGACGCGATGGTTTTCGGTCCATGGTATTGGATGCTTCGGCATGTATAATTATGTATTGTAACATTGAAAGGAACATAATGAAAAATCAAGTTAGTAGTCTCGCTTTTGGGATCCAGTGGGAATCTCTTTGTATATGTGTTTTATGTGTTATGCTCTCGCATTTTCATTTTTCCTGTGATTTAGAATTCGTATGCAGGTAATTTCTGTACGGGGTTAAAACCTATAATCATTGCTTCTAATGTAAAACTAAGGATGAAAACCAAACTAAATTCTACTAAACTAAGCCAAATAATGCATCAACAAACCAAGAGAATAATTAAATGAATATTTCCCATCCCAAATCAAGCCCAAGAAAGTGTCAGTCTTCCAGACTGGAAAAGAAATGCACAAATTAGCTTTGAATCAAAATTCAATTACCCCTTGAATTCCAAATCAAAACCCATTCAGAATGCATTTTCATCCACTCGGAGTGTCATCAAAACGAACCTTGCTTCAATGACAACAAACTATAATAGCAGAAATCCTACTCCAGACAAGAAGAAATGAATTAAAAAAAATTAGACACAATATAAAGGAAATGGATTATTACCACTGCATTCACAAACATTACATAACTCATCTAACAACACAGAAATGACAGTCAAAAGTTTTAAAGCAATGACAAGACCGATTACAAACTTGAAAGAAAAATAGTTTTCACATTAATATTTAAAAAGGTGTTACAGATATATTAGCAACAACTAGAAGTAACTCATTTTGAGGAAAAAAATACATGTCAATCCAGAACATCACATCTGGGATCTATATGATATTATCATAGCATGGATAAAGTGAGCATAAAAACTCCAAGAGCATTTAGCAAGAAAACCCGAAAAGAAATCATGCATGTCTCTTCTCGAAGATAGGAGGAAACTGTTTAAACTAGTAACGATCAAATTGTAACAATATGTGAGGAGTGTAGGCACTTGTATCACTTAAACTTTAGCTACTAATGTAACATGATGAATAGACAAACATAGATTAATTACCAAAAAAGGAAATTTTCATTCAGAGCAATGGGAGTATTAAACTTACCATCAATTCTTTTACTAGAACATAGAAATTATAAATGAATTGGCACAATAAACACTATGAGTGAAATTAGGGACTGAGGACTCACATTCCATTAAACATTTCCAGATTAGAAATAAGTCATATAGCGTATACACCAAGAGAATTACAAAACTAGAAAGCTAATTGAAGATTATGCGGTAGCTATATATGAACATATCTATAGAACAATAGTATAATCATTTTGACATGTATTACAAATCTCATTAAGACAACAAATATGTGTGTGGCTCTACAACATAATTACATAATCGATAAACTTCGTTCTATGACATAGTATAACTTGAGTGATCGTTAAACATCACAATTGTTAACTGATGTATGTGGTGGATTCCAAATGAACAACGAAATGAGAAAATTGAATTCAAATCTGATTATTTATTTACATCAAACAAAGAATCAAGAACAAGTACATAATTATTTCATATAAATATTAAATCAGTTCCCATTGATAACACTGGTGCGCAAGCTAATAGGGGACATAAGAACAATAATAAATCTAACTAAAGTTATTAGTGCCTAGATTTACCTCAAGCTGAAAAGGTAGGATCCAGGGCCAACATCAAACCACGCTCAACCTGGTAGCTAGCCCTACTAGGTCAGGAGAGGGCTCTCTCTGGGTCAATCTCAGCTAATTATGATCACTAAAGGCTTGAGATGACTGATTTGATTACTGATATTAGGCTAGGTATAGATGCAAAAATTTTGATTAAATAAAATGATATGTCTGTGGGCTCTAAAGGAAAGGTAGATTTTGGGTGCAGGGAATCAGATTCAGTCTTGTAGCGGTCCCAATGGGGCAAGGTAGGCAACTGTATTTGGCACTCTAAATCAAGTGAGATGGATGGATCAGATAGAGGATGAGTTGAAGAGGGAAAGAGAAGCCATGGATCCTCTCCAAACAGTGGAAAACATCAAAAGCTAAAGCAAACTTCAAGTAGAGCACTGCAATTTCAATGTATTCTACTTACACTCTTGTTTGATTTAGCTGAGAAGTAAAAGAGAAAATGACATACATAACACATGAATAAATTTAGAAAGACATAAGAAAGCATTGTACCAAAACAAATGCCACAGGGATCCCAAAGAGTACTGCAAACCCTGGTCTCAATTCCTTAGCCAAAATGCTAATATGAATGTACAATGAAGCCCCTTACTTTCTCAAGAATCCAACCATGCTAATGACTAAAAAAACACATAATATAGACAAAGCATAGCTCATCCTTTCTTCTAGGGGTTGAGCTCACATGTTTAGGAGTTGATCCAACTGATTCTAAACTAGGAACTAGAAATATGGCAATGAAATAACATGCCTCTAGAAACAAGGGAACTAATTCATTCAGTTTCAAATGACCTTTAAACTGATGAATCTACCAAATTGTTGAGTCCCAAACCTGCACTTCCCTGTATACCCTTTCAGCCTTCTTTTTCCATTTACTTCATCCACCTAGCTGTCAAATCATTGCATATTAGTCTAAAATGAGCTTATGAAATGGTTTCCTAACTATGTCTATGATTGTTGTTTGATTTAGATTTTTTGTTCAAACAGCTGCGGAAACTTGTCACTTTCCGCAGCCAGCCCAAGTTTCCGCAGCCATTTTGTCAAAAGCTATGTTACATGCGTCCAATGGAGAAACCGGCCACATGGGCAGGATGCAGGTGACATGTACATGGAGTGTGTCCCCTCAGATCAGCCAAATCACTCATAAACGGTCATAGTCAACGAAAGTCAAAGGAAGGGGAAAATGAGGAATTTTGTGGTGGCACAGCTCTGTTTTGCCCATGTGAAGGTTTGCAAGGCACGATCCTTCATTCCTGGAGGTACTGGCACAACTGTCGATTAGTTGTGAACTGAATCAAGCAGCCACCACTCCATGGATTCAACTGCCGTAATGACCATAACGCTAGATCTCAGGCCGTGGAGATTTACGTGTCTC
Source organism: Pinus taeda (assembly GCA_000404065.3). Classification (NCBI taxonomy): domain Eukaryota; kingdom Viridiplantae; phylum Streptophyta; class Pinopsida; order Pinales; family Pinaceae; genus Pinus; species Pinus taeda. The sequence goes on from APFE030148771.1 coordinate 46,509, forward strand.
TTGGCAGCATAAAATCTAGGAACTAGTTACCAGTGTTTTCACTTATAAATAACGCACTGATATATGCTGGATAGTTAGTCTTTAAGATGTAATTTTAACTGTTGTTTCAGCCCACTGTACTGTACTTTCTTTTGTTTTATTACTGCAATTCAATATATGAGAAGACAGCATTCCTGAATCCAATTTCTGACTAAGTAGGTGGTTGGCCGAGGTGACAGAGGGCTCCTGTACACCAAAGCTTTGTATAGTTTCTTACTTGCTTTTGTTTACTGTTTTTATAATCATTACTTGTATAGATTTTATGATGTTATGATGTTCATCACTATTCATATTTCCTTCACGTTTTCTTCATAACTATTAGCTGACCAGTGTTTCTTTTACAGGTTTTTGTAGGCAGCTCAGGAAAATTTACATATTTTTGATAGCTGATGACATGAGATCATCTTGTCCTTTTTGCTGATTTTCATTTACTAAGTTTAATTCTAGCATTGTCATTTCTTTCAAGTTTTGTTTTTCTTAATTACTTTTCTGCCATTTAGACGTCATATTACTTACCTGTTTATGATCTCCTTTTTATAGCCAACCGACTCAATTAGTAAGGAATCAGAATATTACTTGTTGTAGTATGATTTAGTTTGCTTTCCTGCAAGTTAGAGATTGAATTACTTATGTCATTTTCAAGAGTTGAAATATGAATGAGTAGTTAAATCTTAGTTTCCTTTTATGCAATTTAATTTCCTGCAATTTAGATATCATAATACTCAGCTTGTTTATGATTACTTCCTATATCCGGACTGAGTCGAAAGGTGACGGGTCAGAGTATGGGTTGAAGTAGTGTGATTTAGTTTTCTTTGCTTTCAGTCTTTGAGTTGCTTTAATTTTAGTTTTTATTTTCTTTTTCATACAGCAGTAAGGATACTGGGCCATTATCACTAGTTCATTGTTTTGGTGCATTTACTTTTTTTGAGAATTGATTTCATTACAGTCAGTTTGGAAGCCTTCTTTTTGGAGCACTTTTAAGTTTGAAAAATCATTGTAGAAATCACTATTACCATTCACACTTAATTTTCAATTTCACCATCTCACATTAGGGAATCCACATAAGATAAACCCGAAAACAAACTAAAAACTCAAAAACGACAAAAGGCTAGGAAAAAGGTTATCTTGCACATACAGTGCACTTCACTTCATCAGTTTACAACTCTCGGATTGACATTTTAAACAGCAATTTAGGGCATACTAAATTGACCAAACATTTTGGCGCCGTTGCCGGGGAAGTGAAACTAGGTAGCAAATTTCTTTAAAAAAATTAAAAAAAAATAATAATAATAAAAAAAAAATTCAAGGAAGGAAAATTGATAACCTCTCAGAGTATGCTCTCCTCTTGCACGTAATGAGACCTGGAGGATCAGAAAAGAGAAAGTTATTGGTTTAATAGTTTCTTGAGTATGCTCTCTTCTTGCACCTAGAGTGACCTAGAAGATAAGAAAGAGAATTATTAGCCCAACTTGAAGAAAAATAAAAAAAAATGACATGCATAGAGCAAGAGATTCTAGGGGAAGGTTTTTAGCTAGAGCCAAGAGTTCAATTTTCACAAATCCATCTACTTCAAGGAATAGACAAGAGACACCTCCATCATCTCTATCTCATACTCCTAGCCTTAGGATTCCTGGAGTTCAAGAGGCAGTAGTTGAATTAGGAGACTCTCCCACACCATCCATCAAATCTGAATTAGGAAAAGATCCTTTCTTTCCTTCTACAGAGAGACACATTTTAATTGAAGAAGTAGAATCACCTGAGGAAGAAGAGGGAGAAATTCCTCCTCGTTCGCCATTAGTAGAGGAACCAGAGGACTCTGAAATCTTTGAGGAAGCTATCATGACAGAGGAGGTAGTTAACGGATTTAGTAGAGGTAGAGGTAGAGGAGGGGGAGGAGGAAACAATGGAGGAGGTAGAGATAACAATGGGGGAAATAGGGATGGAGATAAATCATTTGGATTTCCTATAGTCGATGAGGATTCTCGAGCAACAATGAAAAATATTTCACCATCTGTCCTCCCAAACTTTCATGGGTTAAGAAATGAGGATCCTGAAACATTCTATTTGAGTTTGAGGTCGTGTGTCGAACTTATGATATCGGAAGACTCTCAAAAGCTCAAAACTGTTTCCTTCAACATTGAAAGGAGCTGATTGAAAAATGGTTCATGGATTATCACCCAATCCTAGGACTGGAATGATATGAAACAAACATTTAGATACCATAGACTATTGCATGCCCACCAATCATAAGGACGAGGTATTCAAAATGGTACAAAAAGAAGATGAAAACTTGGAGGATCTACTTGAAAGCTTTCAGTATAACCTCAAAAGAGCAAAAATGAGTAACCTCGATGAAGAAACCTTGAAAGCCCTTCTATTAAAATCCATTAGAGATGAATGGATAAATAATTTGAACATGATGGGAAAAGGAGATATATCTCAACTTCCACTTCATGATATAGCAGAGCTATGTGTCCATCTCTCAAGGGGAAAATCTAAAATTGGAAAAGGGCCTAGAGATCCTACTCTCATCAGAGCAAACAAATCTGCAACTAGATCAGTAAGTAGGGCTGAGATTGGCAATATGCTTGATGAATTCAAAACTGATATCTTAGGGAGTCTGAGTGAGCAACTAGACACTCTTAAGATACACAATAAGCAGAAAGCAGAAGCTAAATCTTTGGCCATCTTTTGCCCAAAATGTAGAAAGAAACATGCTCTAAGGGAATGTCCCTTATATGCAAAAGTTGTAGAAACATGTGTTATTTGTTCAGAGAATCATGAGACCAAGGATTGTCCTTCAATTCTTGGGCTCAAAGCTGTCTTTCAAGAAGATCCAAATACAATTGAGTCTCTCTGTTTTGTTGCAATGAGACCTTGGCAGGGGCAACAAAACGAAGGTTTTAACAACTCTATGTACTTTCAAACCCCACCAAATTGGAATCCTTGGCAACAACCTTGGCCCCAACCTCAAAATCATTTTCAATCATGGGTACAAGGTATGCAAAATCCTTATGGGAGATTTGCTCAATTTTATCAATATCCTCCATCTTTTCAAAACCAACAAGCTCCACAACTTCCAAATCAAAACCCACAACTATCATTTCCATTTCAACAACAACAACCTTCTCAACAGAATCCAAATTCTCAACTCTTGCTTCCATTCCAACAAAAGTCAAATCAACTTCCTTCTCAGCCATTGCCAAACCCCAATAATAAAAACCCTCAAAATGCTTACATGATGGAAGGTCAACAATTTCCTACCTATATGATTGTTCCTCTCAATGATGTACAACTCAGATCTGGTAGAGTTTTAGATAAACCTTCTATAGATGCCCAAAAGCAAAACATTTCTGAGGAAGATTCTCTTGAAGCCAATAAAGGTTCTGAAGCATCCCTTCAAAACCCAAGCACTCAAAAAGAAAAATAAAAAGAGTTAACCCCCACAACTCCTATAGTTGAGCAACCTGCATCTTCATCCACACCTCCTTTTCCTGAAAGATTACAAATTGACAAAGGGGTGGAAAAACAAATCTTGTTGCCTGACTATGATTTTCTAAATGAATTGAAGAATGTCTGTATCAAGATTCCCTTGTTACAAGCCATTAAAGAAATTCCTATTCTAGCAAAAACAATAAAGGAGTTAAGTCTTAAAAGACCAGGA
>APFE030148771.1:53652-80945 GCA_000404065.3 Pinus taeda
GGGACATCACATTTCAGGGGATGGGATTAAAGTTGATAGATCAAAAGTTGAAGTCATTTCCAAGTTGCCTATTCCAAACTGTCAAAAAGATGTTAGAAGTTTTCTGGGATTTACTGGATATTATAGAAGATTTATAGAAAACTTTACCAAAATAGCATCTCCACTCTTCAAACTGCTTACAAAAGACTGTGAATTCAAATGCGGTCCTGATCACCAATCAGCATTTGAAACTTTGAAAACAAGAATATCTGAAGCACCCATTTTGAGAGGACCAAATTGGAAACTTCCTTTCCATATTTCTACAGATGCTTCAGATACAACCCTAGGGGTTGTGTTGGGACAAAAAGATCTAGTTCCTTATTCCATTTACTATACCAGTAAAAATCTAACTCCCACTAAGATGAACTATACTGTGACTGAAAAAGAGTTCTTAGCTATTGTTCATGCAATCAACAAGTTCAAACATTATATAACAGGCTATGAAACTTTTATTCATACTGATCATTCTGCAATTAGATATCTAATGAACAAACCTGTTACTAATGGAGAGTTACAAGGTGGCCTCCTCTTTACAAAATTCAATATACTGTTTGGATAGACCAGGAAACAAATACAGTAGTTGATTTTTGTTAGATTAAGATACAAAGAAATTCTCCTGTAAGGACAAGTTCCTGATGAATATTTATTTGCAGTAACTACTAAGACCCCTTGGTATGCAGATATAGCTAACTATTTGGTTACAGGGAAACTACCTCCACATTTATTTCCTGGTGAAAGAAGGAATATTATTCAAGAGAGTTCAAAATATTCATGGATTTCTAACGAATTGTTTAAAACAGGGCCAGATCTTGTGATCAGAAGATGTGTTAGGAAAGATGAAATGCCTGATATTCTCAAAGCATGCCATGATGAACCATGCGGCAGACACTTTGCTGACAAAAAGGACAGCCTATAAAATCTTCTCTTTGGGATACTATTGGCCATCCCTCTTCAAAGATGCAAAACAATATGTCAAAAGGTGTGACAGCTGCCAAAGAGTAGGGAAACCTACCCTTTCAAATGAAATGTCATTGTAGCCACAGGTACTCATCGAACCCTTTGAAAAATGGGCCTTAGATTTCATTGGACCTATTAACCCACCATTAAGAAAAAGGGGTATATACTGGTATGTATAGATTATGTCACTAAATGGGTAGAAGCCAAAGCATTATTTTTTGCTACTGAGCATTTAGTTATTAGTTTTCTTTATAAGGATATTTTTACTCGCTTTGGTGTTCCAAGAGAAATTGTGATAGATCGGGGAAATAAATTCACATCCAACCTGGTGGAGAAGCTGATGGAAGAATACAAAATCAAGCACAGAAAATCTACTCCTTACCATCCGCAAGCAAATGGTCAAGTGGAGTCTACAAAAAAAGTTCTTGAAGGCATCATTACCAAGACTGTTCATCTACACAGAAGAGATTGGGCAGAAAGGCTTCCTGAAGCCTTATGGGCCTATAGAACTACATGGAGGAATACAACAGGACATTCTCCCTATGAACTTATTTATGGGAAAGAAGTCCTGCTGCCCATTGAGTTTCAAGTCAAGACTTTCAAGATGGCAGTCCAGTTGGGGACGAATCTATCAAAAGCCCAAAAGCACAGAATGGAGCAGTTGAATGAGCTATATGAGATCAGACAAGAAGCAATTTTAAGGACTGATCTAGTTCAACATCAAAGAGCTAAGTGGCATGACAGAAACATCAAAGAGAAAAAGTTTCAAGAGGGAGAGTGGGCACTACTGTTTGATTCCAAGTTCAAAGACTTCAAAGGTAAATTTCAGACCCATTGGCTTGGGCCATATGAAATTGACAAAGTCTTTAACAATGGAGCGGTAAGAATCAAGACCATTGATAAATTTCAAATTCCTCTTATTGTGAATGGCCACCGAGTGAAAATTTATCATAAGCCACTCTCAAAAGAGGAATTTATCAAGATATTCCAAGAGAATTCTGCAATAAGGCTGGTGGATAAGAATCCTTCTTCCCCACCAGCCTAGCCTTTGTTTCTTTCAGTTGAAAAAAAAAAAAGAAAAAAAAATTGTATAATCCTGAAAACCAATCATAGATTGGCAGTCTTATACAGAAAATATAGAGTGAAAATCAGGGACACCTGACACTCTAAAATTTCCAAAAAAAAAATATCTCCTATCCTTCTTTTTCCATCTTCACTCCATCTCATTTGCCATTTCACTCCATCTCCATCTCATTCACTTCACTCCGCTTCACTTTCGCTCCATTCCACTCATTTCATTTTCATTTCATCAATAAAAGTTCCTTTCAGGACTATTTTCACTCAGTTAGTTCTTTTCTAACTATCTTTGTTCAGCTAAGTGGGTGCTGTCCTAGTTTCCGCAGCTGGAAATAGTTTCCGCAGCCAGAAACAGTTTCCGCAGCCAGAAACGATTTCCGCAGCTACCACCACTCTGTTTTGCAAAATTCACAGTCAAAATGTTAGTGCAAAAATCATGAAAATGCAGGAGTAATTGAGCAATTTCCATGAAGACATGGAGCATCTCCAAGACATCAAGAAAGAACAGTTGGTTAAAAGCTATGAGCAAGAAATGACAAAGTTTCAAAAGGTATGAGCAAATTTTTTTATCAAATAACAATTAAATTCATGATTATGCATAGTTATCAAACCATAAAAAGTTATACTATGTGCAATGATTCAATATGATAGTTCCATTGTCCACTCCTATCCCACAATATTACTCCGCACACCATGCATTTATTTCTTAACGGTCTTATGATGGATTTTCGAGTTTAAACTCACATTGACTGCACTTTCATTTACCAGTTGCGCTCATGAGATGTGACCAATCCCTCTACGGCTCCTCTCCACTGCATTTTCCGCAGCCATCTATCAAAACATGTAATCTCCAGTACGCAGCCATTAATTCAAATCTCGCCTCCACTCTGTTCACTTACCATTTCATTAAAGGTCTTCCTTTCATATACACGCATTTCAAATTGTGAACTTATTTGCGACTGCTTACCCTCTGTTCTGCCTGCAATCTGAGGCATTCTCGTTACCTGCTACCGATTGCAGCCACCGCATTTTACCATAAACCCTGCCACCGAGCTACCTTCCCTATGCTAAATCCCTATACGCAATTGCATCCTCAGTTGAAATTCAAAACAGAGAAAGGAATGGGAAAATTACTAAGGGCAGAGCCAGAAGGACCGAAATATCTAGAAGGTTAACCTCAAGCAAAAGATTTGCTGAGGAAAGCCAAATGGTTACGCTTCATCAAAAAGTTCAAAGGCTATAACAAAGAGGTAACCAAGGCTTTTGCACGGTCTTTCGATGGTCAAATGGTGGAGATTGGAGATTTGAAGCTCACGGTGACCGAAACAATAGTAGCAACTGCCACAAGCTTACCTTAAGAAGGTGAGATGGTTCAAAAACAAAAGCGTGGATGAACAGGAATGGAGAATTATGCTAAGAAACCCAGGTGTGGACACCACTGTGTTTACTAAAGAAATACCTGTTCATGCATTGAAAGAAGAATGGGCTAGTCTGGTATTAGTTATCCAAAAATTTGTCACTTGTGAAGGCAGCTTTGGTTCGATGTACATGTACCATGCTAGACTGCTGATGAATTTCTTAGAGAATCAGACTCTCAATTTGCCTTATTTATTGCTGTTGAGCTTGAAAAATATGAGTATTACAGTCCAAAAACACATAGGCAATATAGAACCTCATCTATATCATCATGGACTTATAAACATTCTCATTGAGGACCAACTAAAGAAAAACAAAGATACCTGGGAACAATTCTTGAAAAGAAACTACTTCCAAGAGCCATCTGAGGCCTCTGAAAGTAGTACACCAAAGACACCAAGAAAAAGTAGGAGGAGAGAAAAGAGCACTCTAGTCCAAGACTCCCCTACAGAAACTCAAGAAGTTGGTCAACAAGAAGAAGAAAACATAACTAAAGACAAGAAACAGAGGAAAGATAAAGGTAAAAGGACCATCCAAGAAGTCTACCAATCACCTGAGCCATCCATAGAGGAGGATTATCAACCACTATCAGAAAAATTAGTACATCTTCAGGCTGCTATAGCAAAGAAAAGGAAAAAAGGAAACAGAGTATACAAGAAAAGAGTACTAGTCCACCATTCTTGAGGAGAAGCCACATGTTAAGAGGAAAGTGGAATAAAACACAAATAAAACAGCCCCACTTCATCGGCATAGGTGGAGAGACACCTGAGAAGACTCCAGCTGGCTGTAATTCACCTTGTCCTCAGCTAAGCATTGAAACTAGTCCTCCACATGATGAAAGCCCTTCTCGGCCAGAGCTAGAGAGAAGTCCTCCTCCTCCAGCAGATTTTGAGCTCAGTCTAAGAAAGACACCTGAAATAGATCCCAATCAACAAAAGGTATATGACTACTTGGAATCATTGGAAAAATCAGCTGCAGGTCCAAGTACCACTCTGCCACTAGATGCACAAGTTCAGTCCTTAAAACAAGAGGTATTTGAATTATAGGTCCTAAACAGGCATATCAAGCAGGAAAATGAAACACTCAAGGAACAGAGCAAAGTAGATACAATTATTCATGATAACACTATGCTTCATTTGGGACTATGGCAAAAGAAAAACAAGAAACTGAAGAAAAAGTGCAAAAAGTTGAGCAGAGCATTGATCAATCTCAAATTCAGATGTCTAATAAGGAAACCAAGGATGGTGGTAGCACCAAAGAAGAAGAAAAGAGGGCTAGATGTCTTAGCAGAAGCATCAGAACATATGGACTAGAGGGGAATGACTAAATTTTGGTTGCATGAGGACATGCAACACCTTCAGAGTGGGGCTATTTTGAGTCCCAAACCTGCACTTCCCTATATACCCTTTCAGCCTTCTTTTTCCATTTACTTCATCCACCCAGCTGTCAAATCATTGCATATTAGTCTAAAAAGAGCTTATGAAATGGTTTCCTAACTATGTCTATGGTTGTTGTTTGATTTAGATTTTTTGTTCAAATAGCTGCGGAAACTTGTCACTTTCCGCAGCTAGCCCAAGTTTCCGCAGCCATTTTGTCACAAGCTATATTACAGGTGTTCAGTGGAGAAACCGGCCACATGGGCAGGATGCAGGTGACGTGGTGACGTGTACATGGATTGTGTCCCTTCAGATCAGCCAAATCACTCATAAATGGTCATGGTCAATGACGCTCAAAGGAAGGGCCAAATGAGGAATTTTGCGGTGGCACAGCTCTGTTTTGCCCACATGAAGGTTTGCGTGGCACGATCCTTCATTCCTGGAGGTACTGGCACAGCTGTCGATCAGCTGTGAACTGAATCAAGCAGCCACCACTCCATGGATTCAACTTCCATAATGACCATAACGCTAGATCAGAGGCCGTGGAGATTTACGTGTCTCTTGCCAACATAAAATCTAGGAATTAGTTACCAGCATTTTCACTTATAAATAACGTGTTGATATACGTTGGATAGTTAGTCTTTAAGATGTAATTTTGACTATTGTTTTAGCCCATTGTACTGTACTTTCTTTTGTTTTATTACTGCAATTCAATATATGAGAAGACAACATTCCTGAATCCAATTTGTGACTAAGTAGTTGGCTGGCCGAGGTGACAGAGGGCCCCTGTACACCAAAGCTTTGTATAGTTTCTTACTTGCTTTTGTTTACTATTTTTATAATCATTACTTGTATATATTTTATGATGTTATGATGTTCATCACTGTCCATATTTCCTTCACGTTTTCTTCATAACTATTAGCTGGTCAATGTTTCTTTTACAGGTTTTTGTAGGAAACCCAGGAAAATTTACATATTTTTGATAGCTAATGACATGAGATCATCTTGTCCTTTCTGTTGATTTTCATTTACTAAGTTTAATTCTAGCATTGTCATTTCTTTCAAGTTTTGTTTTTCTTAATTACTTTTCTGCCATTTAGACATCATATTACTTACCTGTTTATGATCTCCTTTCTATAGCCAAGCGACTCAATTAGTAAGGAATCAGAATATTACTTGTTGTAGTATGATTTAGTTTGCTTTCCTGCAAGTTAGAGATTGAATTACTTATGTCATTTTCAAGAGTTGAAATATGAATGAGTAGTTAAATATTAGTTTCCTTTTATGCAATTTAGATATCATAATACTCAACTTGTTTATGATTACTTCCTATAGCCGGACTAAGTCGAAAGGTTAAGGGTCAGAGTATGGGTTGAAGTAGTGTGATTTAGTTTTCTTTGCTTTCAGTCTTTATTTTCTTTTTCATACAGTAGTAAGGATACTGGGCCATTGTCACTAGTTCATTGTTTTGGTGCATTTACTTCTTTTGAGAATTGATTTCATTACAGTCAGTTTGGAAACCTTCTTTTTGGAGATCTTTTAAGTTTGAAAAATCATTGTAGAAATCGCCATTACCATTCACACTTAATTTTCAATTTTGCCATCTCACACTAGGGAATCCACAGAATATAAACCCGAAAACAAACTAAAAACTCAAAAACGACAAAAGACTAGGAAAAAGGTTATCTTGCACATACATTGCACTTCACTTCATCAGTTTACGACTCCCGGATTGACATTTTAAATAGCAATTTAGGACATACTAAATTGACCAAACACAAACCAAGTGCAAATTTGACATATTTACATCATAATCCATCAATTTACATGAAATTACATCACCATTTGACATTAATAAAGTGAAAAAGTCAAACTGGCCAAAACCGGGCGAAAAACAGAGCAATACTTGGTCAAACTGGTAATTTTTCCTCTATGCGTCGCACCAAATTCTCTATGCATAGCACCTATTTGGACCCACTTTTGGATGCCTTTCCGATGTCCAAATTATCTCCAAGTGTTCTTGTTGGAAAGTTCTACCAATCTACTTTCCAACCCAGGTGGAATTTTTCAATTTGGCCTCCATTTGCCCCTCCAAAAGTCAGTTCTCCCAACATTGCTTCTTGTGTGTCAAAATAGGGGCAGTGAGGTCATTTTTTGAGTGTTTTTGACCTTTTTGAGGGCTCAAAACCTACCCAAATTTCTTTGCCATGAGTAGGAAAACATAATTTTCCATGCCAAATCCAAAAATTTTGAGTTTTTGTGATTTGGAGCCTCCTAGCAAAAGCGAGCGCCATGTGGCGCAGCGCATAGGGCAGAAAATTATGTGTTTTAGTCCAAAAATTTCAAAAATTTCAAAAATGTCCCAAATTTTTTGAAATTTGGGCTGAGTCTTCTCTATCAAGAGCTATGTTGTGCCAAGGAAGCCTCATCCAAGATCTGAAGTTTATCTTGTTCTTTTTGCCTTCTCGATCGCTTCTTCAATTTTGCCTTCAAGCCCCTGATTCTAGCTTGGCACACCATATTCCTTGACATGTAATGAAAAGCCATATGTCTCAACAAGTTTTTCTCCTTGTTGCCCTTCTCCAACAATCTCTCTAAGTGGATGTTGGCTCTTTCAAACCATGACTCCCGATCAGTATTTACCTCTTGCTCAAGTGAAGTGAGCTCCACCCTCCTCCTTTAGGGCAGCTTAACGATTTTTCTTTATGTTTTTGCCACCTCTATGAGGCCTCCTAGGTGCATGTACCTCTGTGGGAGAGTCATTGTGTGCCTTTTCTTCATGATCATATGACAGATCAGATGCCATCTCTACTAGTGGATGAACTGTATTGGAGCTGCCTTGATGAGAAATAGGTGAGTTGTGATGTGTTGAATTGTCTTGATGGTGTGGTTTGACTTTTGCCACCAAGGGGAAGAGTGATACAACTATAGGGGGAAGAAAAAATAGTGAGGGATTTAGGGACTGCTAGGATAGGGTTTAGTTAGGGAGATAGGGAATTAGGAAATGACTTAGGAATTTTTGGTATGGGGTTAGGGTTTGGGAGTTTGTATTTAGGTTTTAGGAAATGGGAATTGGGCTATGGGATTTAGTGAACTTAGGGGTGTGTTTTGGGGAATAGGGAAATCAAGAAAAAAAAATGGAGCAAGGGAGTGGTGAGGTGAGGGGATAAATTGGTAGAAAAATAGTCAATACAAAACCCTAGCACTGTTCGCTTTTGAGAGAGAGGTATGGTTTGATTTTCCTTTTTCAATACCATAAGACAAACACCATCAAACAAACACCAACATAGGATAAAAAACTATGATAGAAGCTTCAACCTACTTGTATCAAGACAAATCCACGCGTTTTGGGCGATTTGATGAAGTTTTTGAGAAAATCGGACTTGGCAGCTCTATGCACCGCACCTTTTCTATGTGCCGCGCCCATGTAAATTTACACTGCAGAGCACTGCCCAATGCGCCGCGCTTGTTATGTGCGCCGCACCACCTGCCCAATGCGTCGCGCGTTTTATAGAAGACTTTTGGAGGCCTTCCCAACGTCCACATTGGGCACGGGATAGCTCGTTGGAAAGGTATTTGATTCTACTTTCCAACAAAACTAGAATTTTTCAATTTGGAGTTCATTGGCTCTGTCAAAAATCAAATCTCCCAAGACTGGTCAAAATGTGCCAAATGAGGCTGCCTCAAGGCAGAGTGCTGTTACAGTCAACTTTTGAAGGTGTTCCTCAACTCCAAATTGAGTTGATGATAGATCATTGGAAATATTTTTGTGTCTAGTTATCATTTGAGTCATCAAGCAAGTCATTTGGCCAACCAAGCTAGGAGAAAACTTGATTTTCCCAAGGTCACTTTAGAGGTGCATCAATTCTCTCGAGGAAACTGTATTTTTGACATTTCTATTAAACCATGACATGTGTGTAAAAAGTGAATGAGGTTTTTCTTCCTTGGAATATGGTAGACAAAAACCTCTCTCTGTTTTCCAAAATTCATCTTTTATTGCTCAAAAACATCATTTGAGTAAAACCTACCCTGATGTGTGGAACAAGGGATTTGTCAAAATGAAGCGAAATGAAGGGTATAAGGGGCTTCTAAAGTCTTGAGAAAATTTTAGAAGGTAGGGAGGGATGCTAGGAAGAAGGGGAAAGTGGAATTTCAAATATTGAGTGAGGGGAAGGGGTCCAAAAGGGCAAAACACAAGCCTAGCCTAGAAAATTGTCAAGTTGTAGCAAGAAACTAGGGTTTGTGCAAAAATGAGGAATTTGGGAGATCTTAGTGATGGAAAGTGTTTAATAAAGTACATTTAGGATAGGGGAAGGTGTATGAACATCAGGATACAAGTTTTGCTGATGATTTGACCATCCAAGAGAAATTACCTTCAAAACCCTAGGAGAGGGAAATGAACCTTACCTAGGCGCAACCGAAGCATGAACAAGGTGTAAAACGACCTAGTGGAACTTGAAATGATGATGACAACCCTCTGAATGATGGTACACTCAGCTAACTAGTGACATGGACTGACATTTGGACAACTTTGAAAGGAGTGAAAACAAACCCTAGACCTAATGCCTAATGACCAAATTTTGCTTGAAGACTCACTGAAATGACAAAATTTGACCTTCACACCTTAAAATCATTTTGTAAGAGCATTTATGATCACTAGAGGAAGGCTGCAAAGGCTGACACTAACAGAAGCTATGAGAAATTATTCACCTCGGATAGAGAATTAAAAACAAGTATAGTCCTTCAAATGTGGAGGCCAAATCAGAGTCTCAAGAAACTACAATAACCCCTTAAATCCCAAATAAAAGGGGTCATATGCTCCTTTGTGCCAAACACGTTTTATTCAATCCATCAACCAACTAGAATCCATATATATTCTTTATTCATCATTTACATACCGAAAGCCATAAGCAAACATAATAGTCAGGGGAGAAGAGAAGGACTATCACATATAGTAAGCATAGAGTCTCAAGAAACTGCAATAATGTCTGTAGAGAATCCGAGCAGGAAGTACATAAATAGATACAACATAAGCCAATAATGAATATAAATCCAAGTATAATGAACTAATATCTTGTACAATTCAGAAGCATGATAAGACAATGAAATGGGTGTGACTTCCATCAAAAAGAGAGGTTGTGAACCCTTTTAACTACATAGCAAAGTTGTGGAGATAAAATCACTTTGCGGACAAAGCGCCTTTTTGTTTATACATAGATAAATTAGCAAAGAGTCTCAAGAAACTGTAATAACCCCTTAAATCTAAAAGCCCCAATGTCAATTCAGTGATAATAGAGGGCACAACAAGACCCAAACCCAATAACCTTGCAAACCTTAAACCTTGCAACAAAACCCAAAACCCAAGTCCACAAACAAAAAAAAGCTATAACAAACAACAAATTCAAGTGTTAAAAAACACAAAACCGCAACGAGAGCTAAATTCCCAACAACCAATTCAAGGGTTAAAAAACACAAAGTGGATGGTAGGATTTAGAATCCTACTACCAGAGAACCACAGAGGCCACCACCACGTCCAAATGTCGCCCCAAACATTGCTATACCTCTTAAATGTTAGCGAATACAAATTACCTGCAGCAAAGACAGAGAAAAATTAGCTGTGAACAATAAACACAAAAAATACATCCAAATTTGCAAAAAAACCTTAGAAATTCACTAGTCGACTCCCAACCTGTATGTTGACCACCGAACTTTCTCGAATCTCCCACTGGCTCATTCACAAATAAGGACAAGTGTTGACGAACAACCACAGAGCCCCCATGGACTAGGTGAACAAACCAAGGCGAAACCATAAACCCAAAACCAACCTCTGCAAACAACAATGTCGACTGAGCATCGCTACAATGGCGAACCAGGTGAACAAAGAAAGTGAAACCATAAACCCAAAACCAACCTCTGCAAACAATAATGTTGGCTAGGCAACGTTACAATGGCGAACTAGGTGAATAGACAAAGGCGAAACCGCAAGCCCAAAACCTACCTCTGCAAACAACATTGTCGGCACCTCATCTCAGCAATGGCAGACCAGGTGAACAAGAAATGGAGCCGAAATAGGCCACTGTCGACGAAGCGAAATGCCCACACATCGAGCCTGGAAAAGGTAACATAGGGTGGGAAACACATCAAAAAAACTACCTGGAAGAAACCATAAACCCTCCGAACTTGCAAACATTAATAACTCCCACCAACCGCGATGCGTGGCTGCTTATGATTTACACGTCGTATGGAAAATATAGTGGGGTCCATGTCGATTGCCATCGTGGAAGGGAGGGTGCACAAGTAATGGCGTCCCTCCCCTACATAGTGCTATGCAAGTATTAGTTTGGGCCAAATGGGGGATCGACAATTTTCTTCTTGGTGATGCGGCTACTAAAGACGAATATGGAAATATTCATCCATGGATGCAAAATACTAGACCATGGGTGTACTGCTCTGCATTATTATTGAATGGTATGTTGGTGGAAGTGCACAGAAAGTGGGTGTACTCTATCTAAACTTGTAAAGAAAAGCATGTTTTCCAAATTGCAATGCAATGATAAAGTCATGTGACATTAAACACATATCATCTTAAAATTATCTTATGCTTTTAAGGTGTATCTTTAGACTTCTAAGATATATATCTTTTTCTTTCTTTCTTTTTGTGTTACGAGATATAATTTGTGTTATTATGTCACTGCCCAGTGACATATATAGTGATGGTGCTAGAGCATTAATTTTTCTGTAAAAAAAATTCATTTTTTTTTATGCATTTCCAATTCTAAATATTAATTTTCAATCATTCTTAAAGAAAAATTCGGGTGTATTCCAGCCACTACCAAAGCTACAAAACCCAAAGGAATAGTCATATATGCGTTTATGTTATCTTTCTCCTCCACTGTTGGTGTTTGGTTGTTACCATAGTTACCAAATTTGTTCATATTGACAAAAAAAAGTTTGAAAGTATGGTAGAACGTTCAATTCAATCGAACTTTTAGTCAAATATGGTTCGCAATTCGAGTATTGTGATATTTTTTATGTTTACACCGAGATCTATGGTGAGATATTCATATGACAACTTTGAAGCCCTTAGTGAAATGAGGGAGTAAAATCATATGAGCTTTGGAGTCATTCATGCCAAACGTACTGTAGAAGGTGAGGAATGAAGAAAAACATTAAAAGTGTTGCTTATTCATCAATTAATTACGGTAGAGTATTATACCAATAGATTTGTTTTTTTGTCTATCTTTATAACATGAAAGACACTTATTATTTACCTATATATTTGCAATTTTTTTTAAATGAAATATCATTGTTTTTTTAATTAGGATGAATAAAGATATTTCATTAAAAAAAATACATAAATTTAATTTTCAATATAAAAATATGGCTGTCTTACGAAACATAAATTAAGATTTGAATTTTGTTATTCATAAAATATGTATATTTAAAAAAACAATTTCTGAACTGATACTTCTTTTCGGAATGTCTCTATCTCTATAATTTTTATATTTTTTTTATTTTTATAAAACAAATAAAATATATGTATGGCTAAAATAAATTAGAGAAAACTTATAAAATGAAAAAACACAAATTTTAAAATTTTAATATAAATAATTGTAAGAGAGTATCGAAGGAGAAACGAATTTTAATAGTATAATTGCGATCTTTTTCCGAATTGAAATCAAACTTGGTAACTATGGTTGTTACCATCGGCCGTTGAGGTAATCCACATTGTTAGGTACGTAATAATACATACACATATTGTTAACTGATACGATGCCCATCAATCCGTCTGCTACTTTCTTGATGCCCACACGGCAAAGGGCGCTACGTCGTAGTTTATTGAATTATCGCGCTCTCTACTCAATAATGCGACATTTAGTACTTCCAGATTTTCTTTTGCCTGTATTTTAGAAAGAGGGTTTTAAGCTCATAATAAGGCAATTCATTGGTGTTCCCCTCCATTTTCTTTTTTTATTTAAACAAGCGAGTCTTGGACACTACTAGTCAAGTTGTATATATTGTTGATCTCAACGCCAACCATGGCTAATCCTATATATTTTTCAAAATTCTTTGGTTATTTGCCCATCTTGGATTTACCTAGTCCAGTTTTTTTTTCAATTTTTTGGTATGTAAAGTTATTTGAACCAAACTATTATTAGTTGAAGCCAAGTCTTTCTTGTTTCTTTAACGATTGACATGTAGACTTCTTTCATGTATTTTAATTGTAAGAAATGGTTACAGTTTTTTATCAATACAAGTATAGGTAAGTTTTTATTAAAAAAAATATTTAATGAGTATTTAATTTTAATTAAGTGAAAATAATGTTGATAATGAAAATGCTTTTCAGTGTCCATATTTGAAAATAACATTTTGGAGGAAGCTAATTCACTGGAACATTTAAAAATTGATCTTCATCACAAGCTTAAGTGAAACTATAGTATTGAGGATATGGTAAATAGAATGTGAACATTTATTATGGATTTCTAAAAAATTATAAATCAGTGGAGACAAGCCTCTAGGGTTAGATAAATTGGTCAAGTCCCAAGGTGACAATAAGTGATCCTTTTGGGTGGATCTACCTAGTACAACTATTTCATGGACGTTCTTCGTGTTCCTTGAACCACCAGGCGATAAAAATCAGTGGAGATTTGGCATTGAAATAAGAAGAAAATCCTTTCTTATCCCCTCCACCTCTTTCAAATCCCATGGGCGACATCATTGGTCATATATTTTTTAATACTCTCGGTTTTAGAGTGGTGGCCATTAGGTTTGGTCTTTGACCTTGCCCAAATTGCTCCAAATAATTACTAATTCACCATTATAAAAAAGAAAAATACTATATAGTCATCTAATTTAGAGTTGCAAAGTACTTATAATATTGTGAAAAAAAGGCAAACAAATCCAAAAACATTTTTTAAATTATAATCTTAAAATTAAATAATTTTCCTAAACCTATTTTCTAATAATTATATAAGTATCAAATAATATTCATCTAACTATCATTACCATCAATTTTTTTAAATATTTGAAAAAAACAAATTAACCCAATGAAAATAAAATTATGAAATATTATAAAATTAAAAAAAAAAAACAAAATAATTATTAAATTAACATAATCATACATATCTATTCAAAAATAAAAAAACTATAATGATGATAATGAATAAGCATCTATAATGTTACTATTGAGTAATTTATATTAAAAGTATCTTTACTATGATAATAATAATGAGTATTCTTGGTTTATGATTCAATTTTTATGAAGGTTTAATTTGAATTTATAGGGTATTTTGAATCTCAAAAAGTGTGGCTCCATTTGAAGAGATTATGTTAAAAATCATCTTTTAACACTTAAAGCCTATTTTATGTATGTCAATTTCAAAAATTCCACAAAGCACATAATAATAATAATAGTTGGTTGCAAACCAACTAAATATTCCTATTACGAACCAACCTTCAAGTAGATATTATAGTAATAACATAATACATGTGATAGCCGGCCAATATATTCCAACTGTCTCTCTTGGTTGATTATTCACTCTGAACATATTATGGAAGGATGCATTGGTTGTTTTGGTCATGTCTAGAGTATTGTTATGGAAGTCAAATTTTCCATTAGTCGAGATCCTTGCTTGGCATATTCACTTAATGAATATGTTGGAATAGCTTGGTGAGCCATTAACCGACTAACAGGGCCAACAAGTTAAGAAATGTGTTGGGTTTTATGGAAGACATTTACAAAGTGTTTTCTATGTTTGAAACTGTCATTTGTATCATTTCTTAAAATTGTCAATATAGAATCAATTTCCATTTATCATTAGCATAGTCGACAAAATTTATAAAGAAGTCTTATTTTGAGAATTATATGAAGGATAGTTTAAAGTTAAGTTAGTTGGAGTTACTTGGATTCTATCGATATCTAATTGACAATAATTGTAAGAAATTATCAATCACTAAGTGAGTAAGTCATAGTCTAACTTATTAAATACATGCTCTAGACATAGCATACGTTAGTAGAACAACAGTTGAAATGAGCAGACTTGCAGTACATAAATTTCAAGAACTGGAAATCATATAACCAAAAAACACACAAGAATTGAACAATGGTGACAACAAAAGTATAGATCAAGCCCCTATATAAATTGTAGAATGGATCTTGGACTATGAAATATGAAATATACAGGATGGTTGATTTGACAGATGACCGATTATCTTTTGTTGAATGAAGGAACTCCCAAAAATGGAAGTCCTGCACTGGACTCATCCATAGAGAGAGCAAAAGAGGATCCCCTGAGCTGGAGAGGACTTGTTGTCGGTTTGTGGTTGGAGTAGTAGTTTAGAGGATTGAGAAGACTACAAAGGGTGTGAACAATGGAAATATGTATGAAGAGGCCACTAGACAAGGGGTAGTCATAGTAAACCTTGTATATGTGCACTATCCTATTCGACTAGCGGTTGTTGCGGTTAAGTTACCTATGCAAAATGGTATGCATAATCGATTAACAATAAGGATGCTTCTATAGAGAGCAGTGGTTCAAGACATTTTGCATCCTTTCTCGAGATGAGCAATGCATTGAGGGTGAGGAAGATGTTGTAGAGGGTCTTTAGACCTATGTTATCATCATATATATATTGTACTTGGTAAATGATAGTAATCTTGGGTAAATATGTAAGTTAAAGTAAATAGGTGGTTGAGAGAAGGTACAACCACTCCAACCACATACATCATGTATAAATATACACTAAGATCAATGTAAACCTAGATCAAAATTCCTTTCCCAATATTCTCTTGTTCTTTTTGTATTTTGTGTATGTGTGTTCTTGTTGTTATAATATATATTTTTCTTGGTTATTCATGTTGTATGCATACAACAAGGCTCGAGAATCCATATGTGAACATGAATTTTAACCCTCTAAAATTGGACATAGGTATGCTAGACATGCCTAAGATAGAATTTCCACTAAATATAAAGGAAGATGATGCGGTAACTGATGTGGAGGTACCCGTAGTGGACATACTATATGGAGGGAAAGAATATCCCTAAAAAATTTTCCAAAATGAGAACAAGTTATATGTGAATGTGGTGTCAACATGACCTATGGTCATAGAGGTAGATGTGGACATGATCAATGGAAGATCATTAGTCATTGTAGTTTTGGACTTAGTAGGTTATACCATAGAGGTAGTGGTGTTATCCATAAAGAACTCAGGTAAAGGACTGTGTGAAGATTTGGACAAGTCTACAACTCCACCTAGAGAGATGGGTGTTGAGGTATGAAGATGAATTGGAAGACTATAGTCAACCTCTTGTTGAACAGAAGGTTTAGCCCCTTCAGTAGCACCCAAAATGACCCATTACATAGGTTTATACATGGTAGTGGTAAGGTTAATTCTACATCTATGATTAAATGGAACCTCCTCATAGGGATCACAGCCGTTAAGGTGATGAGAATGACACAAACAAAACTATGCCATGGTGGAGGAAAAAGGATGACATGAATGTGAAAGAAAAAAAAAAAATTCCTAAGGCCACTAGACACAACCAAACAACATGCAACTATACAATCTAAGGGAGAAATAAAGAAAACCATATATCAAAGAGATCCTCCCATAGCCAAATCCCAGTTAATGAAAGCCTAAGTTGTCTATGAGGAAATGGTTGGGACAGTTACAATAGCCTCCTACACAACAAATCTTACACCTAGAATCAAGTGATATTATGATTTTTGGACCACCCCCAGGAGAACTGAGTGATTTTTTACTAATGTTGACCACCATTATAGCAAGGAAATCCATCTCACCATCACTCATAATAGTTCCATAATATAATGGCCACTAAGGATACCATAAACAATAATGTGACCAGGGGAACATACATTAGTAATGTCTACATGCAAGAATAGGGTAGAAAATCCAAAAGCCTCCCTGGAGAGAACCCTAAGTAATACATTCAGACTAATGCCACTAAGTTCAAACTAAGCATGGTAGATAACTTCATTGGCCCTGATGTGGCCTCATGATGAAACCATGTGTGAGAAGGGCTTCCCAGGAAACATGGAACTATAAGTGGATTTTCTCTCCTTAACTCAAGATACTAGGTTTTCTTTCATGGTATTGGATTTACCTCACTCCTTTAATCCAAGACCCTAGCATGAGTTATTGTCGGTTTGCTACCAAAGAAAGTAAAAACATTAAATAAATTTTAATTAGGTGTTAACTTTATTGGTTTTTTAATATGTCAAGGGTAAACGGATGAAACATGTGTGGTGTTTTAGACTCATCTTTCAAAGAAAATCGTGAAAATATATGCTCATGCAAATATTTATTTTCAATGAAACCTATGTAGAGAAGGAACAACCTTCTTGGTTTCAAATGTAATGATGAAAACAATCCTCACACACTCTCATTGAACTCTCAGAGATAAAAATAAAATCATAATCATAGTTGTAAAAGAAAATCAATAGAAACCAAAGGAAAATAGCCAAAAGAACCACTCAAAACTGAAGCCTTACCCTACAAGCATGCAATAATAGGAAAAAATCCAACAAGAAAAAACACTAACAAGTAAGAAAATAATAGAGGGTTGTCAAGGCAATGATGACTAAGAGATATCTAGCCACTAATGTCTCTGCAGGGAATCAAAGCCAAGATAGAGTTCAAAACACTAAAATCATTCACATATTGGAAGCATATATGGGAAATTTACATAGAAAAAATGCATAAAAAATATGGATCTGACAATAAACTCCTAGTGGGAAAAAACAAGTACCAAAAAAATGAATAAATTCCAAATAAAACCCTTCCAAAACCCACAAAACAAGGCTTCAACACTTTGTTATATAAAAAAACTAAGAAACAATAACCTAACAATGTTCTATTGTAGATTTAATTCAACAAATAGAAGAGCCCTCAATGATCTATTACTAACAAGAGCCTTGCAACAGAAAGGAATAATTTAGATCCTAAGATTTTGGGCACCAAGGTTTCAGCGAAGCTAATTATATGACTTATTACAACTGTATAACATTGAGGAAATTAATAAAACATTGTTATAAGCACAAAAAAAGACTACAAAAATGCACTCACTAGGATCTCCCTAGTGGTGTCACCAATTCTATTGAAAGGAAGATTTCACTTGTAGTAACAAGCTAATTTAAACCCAATAGGCATACTTAAAAGTTGTCCAGACAGATAGTGTAGTAATCAAAGCACAAAAAAATCAATTCACTCCCGAGAATGCATATTTAAACTAGAAATCTCAAAGAGAGTGAAATTTTATACCTTTATCATGAGAAAAGCCTCTAGTTGGTGCAGTTAGCTTGAGAGAGGTCTCATAGATATCTTAGCTCCTATCCCTACTCCTAAATACCGACATTTAATTGAAGAAAGACCAATACTCCATTCCTTGCATAACATTTAGCATATACACATGCAAATACATCCATAATCAATCATGCAAATACCAACAAAATACATGAGAGAATGGGGGGAAATATTTGAATCTTGTATTATATCAAACCAATTCTACACAGTCATGCTCTCTTGTAGACTTTTCATGTAGTCTCCTCCTCACTAGCTAACACTATCTACTAAACTTGTTATGCTAGCTTATCGTAGATAGAAACTATGGTAAATCATCCAACAACACTACTACATATGTTTTTTTTCTTCCTTTTTGATTTACGGAGAGATTTCTTTTATATGTTTTCTCAAGGATTGGTCACATCAAAAGTAAACACCTTCTTGACCATGCCTACTCCTTTTATCCTTATCTTCTTTGAGTGATCAAATTTCACCTAATCCAACTTTATGCATGTAAAATCATGCTCTCTTTCTCTAATATAGTGATATTGAGCTATTTTTAACCCTATATTACATGAGGCCAATGCACACATAACATTATTAGCCATAGTTTTGTTTGGCCACAACTACAAGGGGAATTGAAGCCTCCAATTCATGATTTTTGGAGCATTCCACAGACTACTTTTTACTTTCTGACTTGGCAGATGGTTTTCCCTTCTAATGGAGTCAAGGGAGTGGAGTTTTTAGATATAACATAGAGCTTTCATGTAGTCCATTTGCATGTGACTACATCAGCATGCAACTTCATTGTCACAACACCTAGTAGCCCCTAAAATTATCTCAATCTCATGCATTAGTAACAACTCTACCATCTCAGCTACTTACATATAAATACCAATGAATATTCATAAATTATCAAACACAGTATTGATTCCAATCTTGCACTCATATTGCACATTTATATTTCAGTCATATGCATCTATTAAATCCATTATCATCCAATCATATGAGATATCATAGTCTTTCACATCACGAATCTCATAACCATAACCATAATCATGATTCCCTCTTTCATATGGTAGTAAACAAAAATATATCACTCTTACACACTTTAGATATGAACTTTCCAAGTAACATGAAATCACTAGGTAACCTATATTATTTCCCAAAACATAGAAAGCATGATTTATAATTTAGTAATGATTCATGCCTTGGTATCATTTTCAAATAATGAAATTTAGTTGGGGGAATTTCTTACTTATATTCTCACTCCACATTTGAGCATACCAAAACCATACCGAAATGGTTATTTGTAGTCTATTGGATGCTACATAATTAGTTGGTGTCTTGAGGAGAATTATTGCATTGATTTAACCCATCTCTTGATCAGCACTTTATTATTGAATGATTAATCTCCACAAGGATATGTATAGAATCATTATTAGCTTCTCTAGTCATACTATCAACGTTTTCATGGTTACATGCTCGTCATTAATCACAATTATCCATTATAACATTTTATAATAGTAGACAACTATAATTCTACATGCAAGTTAAATGTATTCTCAATTATTATTATATTCACCACATCACACAAAAACGCGCACACACACACACATATATATCCAACATTTTACTATCCTCATGCTTATTAATGCATATGAATTTTATCTATTTAATCCATTGTATTTCTGCCATGCCTATTCTCTTGAATTATAATCATAACACACTTTATTTAAAAAGTTAAGAAAGAATCCAAGTAGAAAGATATAAGTTGAGAGATTCCCCTTCATTTTCCTAGTTACAACACTTGGCCATATTTTCCATTAATTAACACCTTGATTATATCATTCACGAACTTTGGAAATTGGTAATCTACTACATTTCCCAGATGGATAGTCTCCTTCACCATTTCAACTATTCTTCTTCATATATTACAATAGTATGCACATTATAGTGTTTTTTCGATTTCTTAATAGAGATATGTCACACCAATTTCCAAACCTGTGACATTTCCTTTACTAGAAATCTCTAGTCCATATTTCCCTTCTATTGTACCTAGTAGATATGGTTCCTATGTGGTACAACCTCACTATTGTGACCCTTATTATGAAACATTTTCTTGTATGCTTTAACTTGGGTCCATGTTGGTTCAAAATATGAACCACTTCTCTCACAAATTTTCTCTAGTAGTCCACCTATAGAAAATTAAGGCCTTCTCTTTGAACCATAACTCAGATAGCTCTTGTTTCTTATTTCAACATGAAATTAATTTTCATCAATCTAAGCCTTTTTATAGAAATAAAGACATTTATTTATTTCAACTTATCTCTAATTCTTGGATAAGAGCAGACTAATGTTTGAATCCATGCTTTAATATTTATTATTTCGTGGCCTATGTATATCTAGTCTAGGTTTAATGTTTAAAATTTACTCTGGTACCACCTATAAGATACTCAACTGTTACAGACCCAACTCCCTAATAATTGATTAGTTCTAGGGGATATCACATTTTTCTCAAACATGGTCCCTTAAAGCATGGTTAAGGATATAACAGATCATTTTTTTCCTATTTCTTTTGTGCTTTTCTAAAACATGAATTAGTTTTTATTTTAGGAGTATTCAAGAGACCTAACTTCATCAGGGAATATCTCAAAAATTATAACAAACCAAGATCTAAAAATTATACCACATATACTTTGAGATATCTTCTTTATCTCCTCCAAGTTCCAGGGTTGGAAACCATAAAGAAATAAATTTATAGTGAAAATACAATGATGACCCATTTGAAACCTAATTTCAAGAGAATTCAGGTTACCCATCTTCCTCAAGGCATATCTCCAAAATTAAAGTGAACTATGATGCCATAAATCACACTTTTTCTTCCATCTTTATGCTCCAGCAAAGACCCCAAAACTCTTCCTTGGATTCTTTTTTGCACCTAAGATCTCTTTAAATAAGAGGACAAATTTGGGACTTATAATCTAATGGAGAAAAAGTGAATCTAGAACTGTAAAAGTATGAGCCACTCTCCACCCAACCATAGGGAAGACCACATTGTAGTATTTCTTGCAGGTAGCCAACCCCAAGCCATATTCCTGATACCTTGAGATAAAGCTACACTCAAGGATTTAGCACACATTTTCAGACCATATTTAACATAAAAGTGAAGTACATTCTCCTTCACACACAAGAAAATATCATTATTCAGCCTTTCCATCTTTGAGAAGGCTCATAAATATCCACAAAAATACCATGCATCTCTTCACAACATAAGGGAGTCCTTCACTGATCTATGTAGTCCCTTAGCCCTCCACTCTTCAATGCTTTATGTGCTACACACAAGCAAAATCATTCCTAGTCCTCGGGGTCATCAGGCCAAAGAAAAAGTGTTGCAACACACTTACTTCCTATCACATAAGCAATCATTCATAACACTTAACTAGTCACAAGGTATGAACTTCTCTAGGTTCTTCCACCAACTCTCTTGCCAATTGAAATTTCTATGCGAGAGGGAAATTAATGTGTGAGAGAGAAAATGGAATAAGTTGAAAAGCTAAAAGAAGAAGAACCTCTTGATTGATCCTCCCTTGTGTATTTATAACCACTCCTTGACCCTTCATCTTGCAAGAAGATCCTTGGGATGATTAAATATTTCATCAAATGGGAATATTAAATAAAGTCAATTTTTAATCTCAAGGCATCACTATCTATTGGTTATACACCACATTACTTTAAAGCTAGAGTTTAAAAAATAAACAAACTATTATTGAATTTCCTACACAAGGGTTAACAAGAATCCTTTCCTGTAATGGTTTTAGTAGGCTAACAATAGTAATGAGGATTGAAACCCTATAATATGTGATTATGAATATGTTATATAAAAATATATGTGTAAATAAAATAAATTGAATATAAAATATGCATCAAATGTGGAATATGAAACATACCACAATCACAAAACTTCCATACCCAATGAAAATAAGCTTTTTATTAATATATAATTCACTTGTGGAGAACTTTTTTAAAGATGGTCCATGATGAGCTCCTTCTTGGGAGGGTTCTTTACATTTCCTTCTTGTGGTTGTAGTGACTCCCTTTCGCTAGACTTTTTTTGCATTATGTAGAATGTAAAAGGTAGATGGTGAGGATCTAATAGAGAACACTCAAATGTAATAAGAGCAAATGTTTGACAATGATAATAGTCATGGTGAAATCAAGAGAGAAAACCTCCCTATTTATAATAAAATGTATGATTAGATTTGATATTGTCAGATAATAATATATGTGTTAAACCAGATAAATTCCTAACCTCTTTTGGTGTTTTATTATTATTATTTGTGAGAGGAAAAGGTCAAAGAAATGATCAATAACCTTTACTTGGATACCTAACTCAAAAAATAATGATTCATTGAGTTAATTGATCAAAATGGATCAAATAATAAGAAATGATTAATAAACAAATTGGTGTATTAAATTACTTATAAGTGAAACAATCAAATAAGTTATAAATACTTTATGAATAATGATTTAATAAATTATTTCTATGAGAATGTTTAGAAGGTTAAGGAATAATCAATAAATAAATGATTTAATGGATCATTCCTATGGAAATAAGAAATGGGAGTGAAAATATAGTGAATTATTTTCACTCTAATGGGTAAAAATATGGGAATAACATAAAAAACATGATTTTGTGGGTTATTATCATGTGAGTTTATTAATTAATGGAATTAACTTAGTAAAAGTGGTTTCTTAGGCTATTTCCTTAAGTGGAAGTGGTTTTTAATGTGTAAAACCCCATATTACATAATGGATTTAGATCAAACTAGTGAATTATGGTTAGGTGATAATTTTTTATATGATGATAGAATTCCCCTTAATGTATGGATGTTAGGAGCAATTGAATGACCGCAATACATTGTAGTTTTCATTTCACTAGACATAGGAGGTGGTCATGGATATTATATATGATTATATTCTTATATAGAGAGAGAGAGAGAGAGAGAGAGAGAGATCGTACAAAAAGAATATATCTTACATAATGTGCTAGCATCAATGGGCTATAAAATGAGATAGTGAAATACATGGTCCCACATACATGTGCATGGAACAAAAGTGTTATGAATGATACAATGGTTGCTACCAAGTTTAGTACATAGGACCAAATGTGCTTGTGTTGATGAGACGGGGAGATCACAACTAAAGAATCCCTATTGAGTAGGAAAGGAAATTGAACATCTGAATGAGCCAGCTGAAGGGCAGTTCATGTGGTGGTCTCTGCGGATGGTGGAAACCAAGCAAGACAAATCTATTGAACTACATCTAAGGCTAGAACATGAAATTTTGAAGGATGAGCATATGGGGAACTACCTAAAGGGAAACCCCCTCCTGAAGTATGTGGTCATCTCACACATTCCTAGTGAATGTTGGTACACTCTTCTTAAGTGTTGGATCAATAAGAGTACGATTCTCAATCATGTGATAATGAGTTCAATTCAAGCATACGAGAAACAACCAATTCAAATGGGGATGATGTTTATGTTTGCTTGATTTGAAGCACCCATCAATGAAGAAAATTTATGTAAGGTACACTATCCTCTAGGAAACTTCTGTAAAATAGATGTGCCAAAGTCGATAGAGGAGGGTCCACCAAAGTTGAGGAAATGGTGAGTCCTTGAAAAGGGCATGAGGAATACAGTATGATGTGATTGGCAAAAATTGAGACGAAGGTGGGAAATAGAGTGGTCTAATGGGTGGGTTGACAACTTCCCTTGTTAGAGCATAAAATGTAAGGTTGACTTGACAATGATTGAAAGAATTCCATAAAGGATGGTTAATTATTTAGACATACTCTTTTCAAAGATGAATTAGGACATATGGAGGTAAAATATTAACAATATAGGATTGGTATGACATTTGGAGGAGCTAAAATATTCTAAAAAAACTCATTATGGTTCTAAATAGAACCCATGACACATAATGGTGGCTTCTTTATGATTCTCTAAATAAGGGTGACTCAATGATGCTACCGCCAAACAAATCAAGTACAAGCGGAACAAGGCCCTTTTGAGATGTATAGAGAGGTGATAAGAGGGGGGAGTTTGACAAACCATGGGTTTTCTTCATGAGAATGAGAAATGAAAATGGTGATGTTTGTGATATGAAGATAAACCAATATCCTAATGTGAAATGGGATTGATCAGCATGGGCATCAAAATGTAGAGGGGGTAATGATGTTGGAGTTCCAATGATAGGAAGATTCTAACACTTGATAAATGGAAAATGCAAAAGAGGGTTAGTTTGATCCACCTATTAGAATATGGGTATCCCTATGGTGATATATACTGAATAATAGGAAAATGTAATGATTAGAGTGGTTCTAATTATCTGAAAAATTCCACAGGGAATGGCTCAAAAGGAGTCGTTATAAACATGAGTAAAATGTTGTTACTTATGATGAAAATTGGCACATGAGTTGAAAACTGTAAGGAAAACTTGGTGTCAAAGTACAAGTGAAAAGTATCAAGAAATTTGATTTTAAATAGTAAGGGACTTTAAACGTCATGGAAAAAATGGCTTCTGAGTGAAGTATCAAATTGGCAAAAATGAAGAGAGACTTATTTTAGAGCTCGAAAAGAGATTTCCAATGTTGTTGGCAATTCGTCAATAGGAGCTAGGATGAGCATGTAGAGACCAAGTGAAAAATGATTTATTTTTCCTATATAAGGACTTTTCCCTCCAATTCCAATTCATTTATGCATTGACTAGTGGAGAAATTGCAGAAAGGGAGGAGGTCGTAAATCTTGGTGAGCTCGTTGTGGACAATTTGACCAAGAGAATTTGGAGTTGTTACTTTTAGGTAGGTGTCATTACTTGTGCAAGAGCAGGCTTAATGATTGTCGAAAAAATGATTCTCGATGAAGAATCAAGGAAAGAAATGATGAGAGAATGGACTACCAAAGGAGGTCTAGAGCCATCCTTGCCCACCAAGTCAAATGTGGGGATTTAGTGGCAAGTGAGGCATCACATAGAGTAGAATGTTTTAACGTAAGGTATTGATCATCTACTATAAGTGATATGTAGATGGCTATCATGGGGGGGGGGGGGGGGGGGGGGGTGGGGCGGCGGAGGTGAAATAGGATACAATTCCAAAGAAAGGAGAGGATAATCATCCTTACCTTGACCTTTAAGGCCTAGGCTAAGAGTGGATAATATTCAAAAGGAAAATTATCAAAGGGGTCATTATTCCCCCAAGCATGAGATGATTCCCCTCGGAAAGTGGTGTTGGAGGGTACTAATCAAATATATAGAGGTTGGAATAATGCCCCCTACTAGATGTGTATTAGGGGTGCAAATTTAGAAAGGATGTATTTTTGACATGGAACCCTCCACCTAAGGAGGATTAGGGAGAGGGATAATGTGCCCCCAAGTGTTGGCATGTTATGGCCATGCTAGATGGAGATAAATTAATGGAATCCAACCACTATCTTGATAGTGATACTATGTGACAGTATACATAATATGATTATGCATGTTTCTATGTTTAGTGTTGATACCATCTTGTTTATGTTAGCTATTTTCTTATGGATGCATGTGATAAAGGCCAACATAGAATGTCGTTTGAAATGGTATATACATAGTTGTTTTGTGCTCTAGGAACATGATTGAATGAAATGTATTCAAATGATCATACCAAAATCTTAACTTGTATATTTTTTCTAAAGAGGAAAAGGTTATGTACATGATAAACATTGTTCAATTACATGAAAGGACATTGGGAATTGAAGAAAACATGAAGGTGAAGGATGTGATGATGAAGGGAATCAACTAAAAAACCTATCACAGCATAATATTCATCTTCATTATTGGTGGTAGATCTGATGCGAATTCCACTGGAGTGGACTAAAGAATGGAAAGGGGTAAATATGGCCTAAGTTGTCGAGGCTAGATTCCACGAGTAACAACTCATACTATCAACATAAATAATGTATGATGTGGATGATAGATCTGTAGAAATTTTGAATAATTTAACACATATTCAATGGAGATTATCCTGATCATGTACTATTGCTGAAAACATACACAATACATAAGCTCCTCTACGTTGATCATCAATATAGCAGCATCAATAACAATAAAACATCAAGAGCATTCACACATTAACACAGTATGTATCCCGTGGAAAGCATCTCGCTAAAAACCCCAACTATCTGTATATTAATGATTGAGTCATGTAACATTACACAGCATAATACTTCTCACAAGTATCTCCACCTCTGTTACACACAATACAGCTCAGATCTGATCTCCAAATCTCCCCCACTGCTTGCCTGCCTCCACTGCACAATCCTGCAAGAGAATACTAATGAATGAATGAAGCAAACTCGTATTTCCTTGGCTATACCACGCAATCCTCATTGGCATATTCAATCCCTTGATTGTGCAAGATCTGATGCACAACTATAGTCACAACTGATAGCAATCTGATTCTCTAACACCTGTCCCTGCTGAACTGAACATGCACTGACATGCAACTGAGTTAACTGATGTATTCATTAGTTGTATTATGAGTTAATAACTTGTGAATTAATTAATAACTAATTCACCCAACTCATCTCTAGTCTATTTGCCAGTTAGACTAAATACAACCAGTTTAACAAAGCTAAACTGAACACAACTCCATCAACTGCACCTCCAGTCCACTAAACTCAACTCAACTTGAGTTCTAACTGAAGTCCTGCATGAAAATATTAGTCATCCCATAGGTAACCACCTATTTCCTTCTGGGATCTGCATGTACCACATCCGTAGCTCATCCTGAAGTGCTCCAAGAGAATAAGACAAAGTTTATAGCCTAAATATTATTATGAGCTAATAATATTTGACTGTTCTATATTTAGACTGAGCAGTCACTCCGCTGTGTGATCTAAAAATAGAAGTCCATCTATTTTTCCCAACTTGATCAATTATCCATAACCAGCAACCTGCAATCCATAGACATGATCCATATGTCTAAAAATAGACATAGTCTAAAAATAGACTTGCGCCAAAAATAGCCTGCGGGCCCACTTAGTGAAGGCGACTCTTTTCACTAAGCTCATCATCTTGTTGCAATCTCAACA